>QVTF01005012.1:47500-218263 GCA_003573665.1 Oxygymnocypris stewartii | reverse complement strand
GTTTGATCTTATGTCGTCTCGCCATCCAATTACAGCACTGAGCAGGGTCAAGATGGAGGAGTATGAAAAGGCCATCATCTTCCTACAGGATATCATCCATCTGTTCCATGGAATGAAGATAGGCCATAAGGGAGTTTGGAAGCCTGTTCAAAAAGGGGTGATAATGGCAACAAAATCAGTTTTGGGCATACAGGAAGAGATGCTGACACGAGGACACAGGTTTGTGTTAACTTCAAGGTTCACACAAGACTGCCTTGAAAATACGTTCAGCTGTGTGAGATCTAAAAATCCTATACCAACTCCAGTGGAATTCCATCATGCTCTGAGGATTATATCTGTAGGGCAGTTCCTCACCACCATCAGGTCTGGGAACTACCAGGAAGATGACAGTAGCTTTTTGGCAGACTTCCTGGACACAGTGGAGAAAAATGTTACTCCATCAGTCAGAGTGGAACAGCTGATGGTAGAGAACAGAACAGCACCTGACCTCACAAAAACTGAGAAATGTATTCTCCTCCATCTTGCAGGCTACATTGTCCACAAATTAATTAGATTTGCCAGCATCTGTGGAAAATGCAAAACTGCAACACAGCACACTGATGACAATCCTGCGGGAGATAACAGCATCTTAGTAAATTTAAAAGAGTTCAAGGCAGGTGCTCTTTGCCGTCCCTCCCAAGAAGCCTATGACTTGACTCAACAAATTGAGAAACTATTTAGGACCAAGACTAGTTCCTACCTCATGGAGCTCCCCAATGCAGTGGATGTCTTGGAGAAAGAAGCTCAGTCACTCTCCAGCAGGCTTCCGACATGCTGTGAGGTACAAGAAAAAATCTCCAAGAGATTTATACGGCTGAGGTTGAGGATTGAGGCGAAAAAAATACGGAATGACAGAAAAAAACAACACTTAAACGATGGACATCTTGGAAGCAAGAGCCAATCTAAAAAGAGGAAAAGGACCAACATTAGCCAAGCTTCAACGTCCAATAACCAGCAAACAGCTTTCAAACACATTAGTGGTTGTCATGGAAACACTCGGACTAACGTTGCGTTTGCTCCAATAAGTACCAGCACCCAGCCATCACTGCTCCTTCACCTACCAGCACCCACCCAACACTAATCCTCCACCTACCAGCACCCACCCAACATCACTGCTCCTCCACCTACCAGCACCCACCCAACACTAATCCTCCACCTACCAGCACCCACCCAACATCACTGCTCCTCCACCTACCAGCACCCACCCAACACTAATCCTCCACCTACCAGCACCCACCCAACATCACTGCTCCTCCACCTACCAGCACCCACCCAACACTAATCCTCCACCTACCAGCACCCACCCAACACTAATCCTCCACCTACCAGCACCCACCCAACATCACTGCTCCTCCACCTACCAGCACCCACCCAACACTAATCCTCCACCTACCAGCACCCACCCAACATCACTGCTCTTCCACCTACCAGCACCCAGTGCATATTATTACAGTATGTTACTGATATACACTAACACGTTTAAGTATACAATATAGTAATAACACGTTTAAGTATACAATATAGTAATAAAATACATGTTAAGTATGATTACTTCTATAATACAGTAGTATTATATAATACAGTTCTGGTATACTATTTAGTATGATTTCCATTAGCCTAGTATGCTTCCTTTTCAAAACTGCTCCCCTATTTTAAGAGTTTTTTTTTTCTTTCAATCTCACTTATGTCACTTATGTCCATCAACTTCCTTCCAAAAGCTCGTTTTCCTTGTTTCTGTTTCCCTATACATTTTTCTCCAAAAATGTTATGTTATGATTATTGTTTGTTAATAAAAACACTATTGGACCGAGACTTTCGTGTTGACCCTCTTTGTGTTATGGCAATGGCCTTAACAGACAAAAATCAAACTGCTAAAATATAGGCAGGTAATAGTCAATTGAATCACAATGCCTAAAAACACTCCACCCATATGTTTTTGCAAACTCAACTCACTCTAAATTTATATCAATATGCTGCATTTTATTATTAGGAAATTGTATTCTTTAATACGTGTTATAGGAACTAATCTTGATTAACATTTTTACCACTTCCACCCACCGCTGTCACACGCGGTCAAACGTTATATTTAACTAATATCTAGACTTCCCCATCCTGTAAAAAAATATATGTTTAGATTCTTTTTCTCTAATTCCAAAAACGATGGATGAAACTGAATTAAGAGAACAGATTTTACAATTAATATGGTGTTCGTTACTAACTTTATCCAGTAGCCAATCTAGACTAATCTGTTAGTTATCTGATAACATCTCTTAAATCTACTAATTTAATGAGTAATAATCTACTAGGAGGTTTTAAAGTACAAGTTACTTTTATTCAAATGTACTGATAATATACAATATTTTTTTAAACATCTAACCTTTTAAAAGTGCGTCGCAAACGGTTTGTTCTGCTGCATCTCTATGGCGCTGCATGTGTTTGCTGCTACTTCCGGGAACTTTGAGAGGCTCCACGAGCCGCCATTCCTGTAAAAAAAAACGTTCCATTGGAGTGAATGGAGTTGTCGCAACTCTCTCTCTATATGGCTCTGAATTTAGGAAAAACAAGGGAAACAAAACTGTGTGACCACCCCCCCTCGATTGTACACTTGGTTGAGCCCGTAAACGCCGGCTCGCGGCATCGTTTGAAAAAACGCTCAGTCCGACTGTCACTGGTGCTTAAATGAAATGAAGGTAGGAGCTAAAAGAAAGAAACACCAGGGTTCCTACGCGGTTTGGAAAAGTATGGAAAAGTATGGAATTTGATTTGAGTATTTTCCAGGTCTGGAAAAGTATGGAAAAAATAAATCAAAGTATGGAAAAATATTTATGTTTCCAGACTATTGTTCCTAGAGTTTTCTAAAATATAAAATTAAGAATTTCTAAATATAAATCATACAGAGTTTTTTCAAGGTGTTTGGAGGCACAAGCTGCCTGCGCTGCCAAAAGATCGGTTCTCTTTCATAGATGAACTTGACGCTGCGTTGAACGCATCGGAAACGCCCACTGCGTGACCGATGTCTGAACCCATATAGAATCACGCCAATTCATTGGCTGATGGCGCGACGCCGTCTCTGACGCAATCACGTCGTCAGCTCATACTGGCGAACGCGCCATCCACTCCTCAGATTAATCTGCCTTCACGAAGCGGTCACATTACCCTTCGTTGTTGCGATTTTCTGGCCCAACTTATCTTCTGCGATCATCCATCTGCACTTCGGTGACTGCCTCAGTGGAACTTTGTTCTCCTCGCGGTGAAGTGCCATGGAGTTTTGCCGCTGTCAACCGCCGTGCGTGCATTTCATCGCTCGCGAAGACCCACATAGTAAGTGCATTAAGTGCTTGGGGTTTTCGCATGCACGTGACGCAGTTTACGGGACCTCGAAATGCAAGATTTGCGAGGATTTCCGTCTCATAACCCTCCGCTCTCGGCTTGAGGATTGTGAGAGGGAATCCTCCATTTTTCCCCGTCGTGCATCGAGCACCTCCGCGGCCCTCGTGAGATCGCGGCCTCTCGTGAGGCCACAACCTGGGGTTCGGATGTCGAGCTCGAGGAGATGAGAGTGAGCAGACAGGCCTCGCCTTTTCTCTCCTCCTCTCCGAGCGCGTGCGCGCGAGTTTCCTAGCCCGAGGGCACGTGATACCGTTTCCTTCGGGCTAGATGATATTCTGCACACAGCAGCCTCCGACTCCGTGGATTTCGGGCCTGCTTTAGCAGATGCGCTCCCGCCTAGCGGCCAGGAGGCGCGGCCTTCAGAGGCCTACTCTGAGCTTGTGGACGTGCTTTCGCGCACCACCGAGAAGCTCGCTGGATTGGCCCGATGAGCCCCGAGCTTCGAAACTCGACGAGTGTTCCTCAGCGGTGCACATTCCAAGCCTGAAAGGAGGAAGCTGCCATTTTTCAGCGATCTGCATCGAGAGATCTCCAGTTCCTGGAAGCAGCCATTTTCCTCCCGCCTTACTAACGCGGCGGCCGCTGACTTCACCAACCTGTGGGTTCTGTGGAGCAGGGTTACACCGCCATGCCGGTGGTGAGGATACTTTAGCCTCACATCTTTCACCTCTTGGCTTCTTGGAAGTCCCGCCCCCTCCTTCCTTCCAAGCCGTGTAGGACCACTTCCGCTCTTATCGGGAAGTCCTACATCGCGGCCGGTCAGGCAGGTATGGCCCTCACACAATGGCCATCCTTCAGGCCTACCAGGCGGACGTCCTGAAGGAGATGGACGAAGGGACCGGCTTGACTCCTGAAGCCGTGAAGGAGCTACGAAGAGCCACTGACTTGGCTCTGAGAGCCACCAAGCACACCGCACGTGCCGTGGGGCGCTCTATGGCGGCTTCGGTGGCCGCAGAAGCCATCTGTGGCTCAATTTGACCGAGATTCGTGAGGGGAAGGTGTTTTTGATGGACGCACCCATCTCACAATCTGGGTTATTTGGGGAGGCGGTTAGCGTGTAGTGGATAAGTTCCGCTCAGCCAAAACGCAGTCGGCTGCTCTCAAGCAATTCATGCCGAGGAGATCAAGGGACTATTCTACTCCCTCCTCTGTGTCTAGGGAGCAGTCGCTCCCCAGAAAGGAGCCCTCTGGCGGTGGAGCCCAGGCCACGCGCCCTTCCCCCACTACGGTTTGGGGAGCCCGGGCCGGTCTTTTCCCGCCAACAACCACGCAAGCGGGTTAACCTGAAGCGGCCCAACAAGGCCGCTTCGGCTAATCCGGGTCGTTCCTGACCTGGGTCGGAATGAGGAGAGCCGTTTCACCGTTAGGGGCGAGGCCAGACCGCGGAAGCGTTTCTGCCCGCCCCGAACGCGCTCTCCTCACTTAAATCTGTCACAGCCACCCTTCGAGGCTTGGTGTGCAGATCTAGTTCACCCTCATTTTACTCGGCTGGCAGTTGGGGGACGCGTTCGTCTTTCCCCCCTTTACAGCTCGTCCATTCGCCGCCAGCGGGCCGCATGTTAGGAGACACAGCTGTTTCTCTCCTGCAGTGTACGGAACCCGTGCCGGCCACCCGTCAGTCCAGCACTTCTCTCTCCATCATCGTGAACAAGGACGCCAAGGGCTCTCCTTCACGGTGGAGGGTGCCGCTGCTTCCAGGCCTTCTCGAACACCCCATCTCAGGTATGTCTTCCCTTAAACGACACTCTGCTTCCTCTATCGCACTTCCTTCACGAATGGGAGCGTCTACCGGGGGTATCGCTGTGGTTTCTCCACACCAATTAGGTCCGGCTACACTCTTCAGTTTGGGAGAATCCCCCCCGCTTCGACGGGGTTCACCTGACAGTAGTAAACAGCGCCTCCAAGGCCTCTGTTTTACAACAGGAACTTTCCTCCCTCCTACAGAAAGGAGCAATAGAGGAAGTACCGTACCGCAGTTGGACGTCGAACGAGGGTTCTTCAGCCGCTACTTCCTCGTTCCAAAGAGTGGACTGGCGGCTTGAGGCCTATCTGGATCTACGGCGTTTGAATTTTTCCCTCTTACAAAGGGAAGTTCAAGATGCTGACGATAAAAACCAATCATGTCTCAGGTCCAGGAGGGGGACTGGTTTGTCACCATCGACCTAAAGGATGCGTATTTTCACATCCAGGTCGTTCAAAGGACACAGGAGGTTCCTTCGGTTTGCCTTTGGAGGGAAGGCTTACAATACAAGGTCCTGCCCTTCGGCCTGGCTTTGGCACCGAGAATGTTTACGAAATGCATAGATGCTGCACTGGCCCCTTTGAGGCTCCAGGGCATTCGTGTACTGAACTATCTGGATGATTGGCTCATTCTGGCTCACTCCAGGGAGCTAGTGAGTCGTCACAGATATATTGTTCTCGGCCACATCCATTCTCTTGGCCTCAGGATGAACGCCAAGAAGAGTGTGCTCCTCCCATCTCAGCGAACCGTGGTTCTGAGGGTTCGTTTGGATTCCGTTCAGATGCAGGCCCGTTTGGCTCCTGCCCGGATACCCGATCTTACAGCATGTCTGGCCCGCTTCAAGCTAGGCCATCATGTCTCTGTAGGTACCTGCCGCAGGCTGTTGGGGCCTCATGGCAGGGCCTGTGTTTGCCCCTAGGGTTGCTTCACATGAGGCCGTTCCTTTGGTGGATGAAGGAGCTTAGGTTAACACCCCACTGTACCAGCTACTCGCCTTATCGGGGGTGTCGCGCAGTTGCTGTCGACCCCTTTTAAATGTGGCGAGACCCCTGTTTTTTCTCCGGAGCGGGGTGAGAATGGGTGCGATCCACCGTCGCCATATGATCACGACGGACGTATCAATGACAGGCTGGGGGGGCGCGGTCTTCGAAGGCAGACCGGCAAGCGGGGAGTGGAAGGAAGAGTTCCTCACTTGGCATATAAACTGCCTGGAACTCAGGGCTGTCTTCCCGGCTTTGAAGTATTTTCTCCCCGTTCTCGGGGGGTATCATATCATAGTCAGGACGGACAATATGGCGGTTGTGTCCCACATAAACCGTCAAGGAGGTTTCACGGTCGCGCACCCTGGACAGGCTTGCGCGCCATCTTCTCCTTTGGTCCCAAGACAAGTTCCTCTCTTTGAGGGCGGTTCACATTTTGGGAATACTGAACCTTGCGGCCGATTTTCTGTCGAGACAGCAGCTCAGGCCGGGGGGAATGGATGTTGAACCGTCAGACGGTATCCCAGATCTGGGATCTGTTTGGCAAAGCGGAGGTGGACCTCTTTGCTTCTCAATCTGAGAGATTTCAGTCCCTTACATATCCTTTAAATATCTTAATTTGTGTTTTGAAGCTAAAAGTCTTATGAGTTTGGAATGACATGAGGGTAAGTAAATGATGAAATTTTTGAGTAAACTAATTCTTTAAAAAAAAAAATTTGACTGATTTTGCAATGTTGCAGTCACAAAAGGCATAATTTTAATGTAGCATTGCAAAATATTTTATTTATAATTATTTGTTAAACAGTGTTTACGAGTATGCTTTACATAACAGCCAATGAAGCAGTCAAAGGACTTTAGGTCTATTTTCTAGTTGCCTGGTAATTTGTACATGAACATCCCTTCTGTTTTTGTAGGGGTTGAAGGTTTACAGTTATTTACCTGACAAGAATGAATAACATTGCACTGTTTTAGCATTGCAGTTTTAATAAAATGCTGTGCTTTGAACTTGACTGGGTTTGGTGTTAATTGAGTTGTATGAGGTACAGTAGCTAATTTTTTTCTGCAATTATTTGACAACATAATAGCATACATAGAGATTCTGTAAAATACATGTTAGCAGTTGAATTTTAAACCATTTATCAGAATTTAATTATGGTAGGAAAAGTCTGGAAATTTGAGTCTGGAAAAGTATGGAATTTTGAAATGGAAATTGTGTAGGAACCCTGAAACACCTAAAAGTGTTTTACAACACCTTGCAAGTAGACACCTAAAAAGTAGGTAATGAATAATGAACTGCTGGAGTCACAGACCGCACTTCCCACTCCATTGATAAGCCTCTATTCATTCGTTGATGGCCTGGCCTGTTTGTTTTTACGATCTGATCCACGACTGAACTAAAAAAAAAATATCTGGGGGAGGGCTCACATTTGGACCACCCCCCCCCAATATCTATACCATGGTTACGCCCTTGCATACACAGTTTTGCGTCTCTGACTCTGAGCAATGACGGTGTTTTGTTCCTGAATTAATTAACCATTTAAATGATTCTGTTCAATCGCAATGATTCACTTATCAGTGACTTGCTGACACCTACTGGTGGTTCTAATTTAACACTTAAAGTATCTTTTTATTTTTTTTTATTTTTTTTGAATTTCAAATGACTATTTAACATTTGTGACCCTGGCCTGGAGCACAAAACCAGTCTTAAGTCGCTGGGGTATATTTGTAGCAATAGCCAACAATACATTGTATGGGTCAAAATTATACATTTTTCTTTTATGCCAAAAATCATTAGGATATGTTTCATTCATGTTCCATTAATATATTTTGTAAATTTCCTACTGTAAATATATCAAAACTAAGAGCTTAATAAAGGAGATTTTTCAATATTTGGATTTTTTGCTCCCTCAGATTCCAGATTTTCAAATATTGTCCGATCATAACAAACCATACATCAATGGAAATATGATTTATTCAGCTTTCAGATGATGTATAAATCGCAATTTAGGAAAATGGACCCTTATGGTTTTGTGGTTCAGGGTCACATTTTATGTCTTATTTATCAAAACATTATTTCTGCATTTGTAACTGCAGGCTAAATGCATTCATGTCAGTGTGTAATACATCTATGCCACTTCAGATGAAGCTTCTGCGTTTCCTCTGCATTGCAAAGATGCATTTTGTTGATACTGATTTAATTTCCCTGGTAACAGCCCAAATGTGTTATTATTCTAATTAACCGATTCCTTTAATTAAAAACACCTAGTTTGAGATTTATAGGCCCATATCCCAGGTGTGTCAGACTCAGTTCCTGGAGGGCCACAGCCCTAAAGAGTTTAGTTCCAACCCTGCTCTAACACACACACCATGTAGTTTTCAAATCAGCCTAAATGATTAGTTTAGCTGTATCAGATGTGTTTAATTAGGGTAATATCTACACTGTGTAGGGCTGTGGCCCTCCAGGAACTGAGTTTGACATCTTTGGTCTATCCCATTTTTTCCTCCCATTGTTAAAATGTAACTAAGTCATTTTTACTCTGAGTAAATTTTAAATGAGCTACTTTTTACTTTTACTTGAGTATATTTTTAGACTGGTTCTTTTACTTACTTACTTACTTACTTTATTTCAGTAATGTAATGGTACTTTTACTTGAGTAGAATATTTTTGTACTCTTTCCACCTCTGATCCCGACCAACGGAAGAGATACTGTTTCTTGAGCGCTTTACGTGAGCGCGAGTGAAACGCGGACAAATGTGTTTCATCCATTCTTTCATCCCATTGCCCCCCCCCCCCCCCCCCCCTCCCAGTTTTGCGTAGGGGATCGGCACTGGGTTAACAGCTGATATTTTCTTCTAATCTCTCCAGACCATGTGATCCTGAATCCAACCATAGCTCCACCAGTCGTTTCCATGTCGAATGACCTGACCTCCATGACCTCGTGTGAATTACTCAGAACGCTGGCATAGCCTACAAAATATATACATAAATAAAACAGAAAGCTGTTCTGTGAAGTGATTTTTCAAGTGTTGTTTTTGTATATAATAATCAGAAACAGTCATTGAACTAATGCTTGCTCTTTCTGTTACACAAACACAAGAAAATAAAGTATCATAGTTGTCAACTTACAAAAGTAATTTCTGCTTTTAACTGATGTGCAAGTGTGATACACAGGGGCGGCGTTTCCGTATAGCAGTCGCCATATTCGGTTGGTCGTTGCCATATGCCTTATCTACCTAGGGCCTAGGGGCAATTTCCCCAGCAGTAAAAGCTGAATAAACCGTAACAAACGAGTAATTAAATGTATATATAAAAATACCTGAACAGCAGCAACCGATGTTTGAAATTAAACATAAATTGTAAATGAAGCAATCACACATAAAGACTGTCCAGGAACATAGCATAGCTGCTAGTCTAGTTTGTTTAGCAGCATGTTGTTATATTGGACTGAACTGCAGTTGTGTTGTATTAACTTGTATTGCACTGAACTTTGGCTGTATTACCCTAATGCCAAGTTCACACTATACGATTTTATCCAGATTTTTCACTTGCCGACAGGTTTTGATAAATCGCCAACAAATGCCCGACATCTGAGGCAAATCAGTGCTCGTTCATGCAAGAGACAATCGTGCAGTATGAATGATCAAATACGCGATCTGAAGGAATCGCCGATGCGTCGTCGACACTCGTGAAATATTTGGCATGCTGAATATCTGGAGCTGTCAGCGATTCACAATCCTGCTGTGTGAATGATTTATGACTGAAAGATACATCAGCAATGACCTACAGCCAACGAGAGAACAAGATCTCATAAACATCATATACAAAACAGGTCACAGAAGACTTGGCCTATCAATCAATGCCAGGGAGGCAGACTTGTGTTATATAAATACAAGTTTATTATTACAATTAGTAAGTCAGCACTACAAATATTCTACAACAACTGTATATAAATATTAATAAAGGCAATATCAGTGATGGTTCTGGTGCCGGAGAGGTCTTCAGGTGGTCTCGAAGCAGCATCTGATCTCATCATTGCACTTCAGTCTTTTACAGACAGCAGGTGGATCCCAATGTCTTGTGACATCATCCCCTAAAAAACGGTTTATAAAAAGGCCTTGCTCATTTCTCTGCTGTCTTCTACTCTTCATCTGAAACACACCAGCTGAGATTGTCCACCTACTTTTTTCTTCAACGTTCTCGCTAATACATGTTTCATCTCTAGTTCAACTCCTGCTAATACATGTAATAAAAATGATTAAAACTATAGCATGTGTGGTGTATTTCTTAATAAACCTTTTTCTCTCAATAAAACAAAAATAATATCGTTTGTGGTGTATTTATTAATTAACCAATTTGAAACAATTACAATAACATGTCTATTTGGCTACCGTACAAAGGTACTACATAAAAAGAAATGTATATTTGTAATATGATAATTGCTTAATTTCCTCTACAACATGTAGCAGTTACATATTTGCCTGTATGAGGCCTTTCCAGGAAATAAACTAAATAATATACTCTTAGACATTATATTAACTAAATACATCAAACAACGAGGTAATTGTGTCCGCATGCATATTACACAACAAAATGAATGAGTATAAAAGAAAGAAATTAAATGAACATAGATATGGTTGCTCTCTCGAAGTAACACACAAACCACCAAATTACAAATCATGTCTTTACATTTTGTTTTCTGAAAACAAGTTTTTATTTCTTATTCACTGAATTTTGAACCTGACTTTATTTGATGTTTTAGATTTCGGTTCTTTATTATGAATAAATTCATGTAAACGGATGCATGTTTAGTTAGATAATGCCTGATTTACATGTTTAAACAACATTTCAGAAAACTTGAAACATAGTATAACTTTCTTAATGTACTGTGATTAATCAAGTGAGGAAATATTATGTAGTTTTTACTCTATTCACCTGTAGTGATTTGCCTCTACACTGATTTTACATCATTAGAGTTCAGGGAACAGGTAGAATTTCCTCACAAGGGTCGTCCTTTCAATACACGGCAATAGTTGCATCTCGCATGTGAAACGTGGGTCATTCTCCATCCGTGAGGAAACCTGTAATTTGGATGTGACAAGAAGAAACATGTTCATTTGAACTGAGCACTGCACGTGGGGTGAATTCAAATGAAAGAGATTGTTTTGATTTTTAGCAGGAGTAAAGCAAAGCGATTGAAACAGGATTACCCTCCTGAACAACTCCATAATGTCATATTTATGAGCGCTTGTAGTGAACACATCCACTATGTACGTGATGAAATAACTTCCATTGTCAGGACTCCTGTACGCATAGACATCTGTGGAGATAATTCATTGTTAAATTAGGTCATTCGATAAAGTACAAAAGCAATCTTTGAAACTTTGCTCATTGAGAAAGAAACATTGGCCGTTTTAGATGATGTTTCATCACACATCTGAATTATTTCATGGAGTGAAACTAATATATTCAACAGAAGGAAACAAAGTTGTTTTAATTGACTATATGCATGATTACTTCCTGGTTTTACTGTAGATAAGCCAGCTCAGTCATTTCCGGTCAAATGTACTGTGCCGTAAGGGAGCACCCTTTGCTCGGCTCTATTCACAATTTGGAGAACAGTTTTGTAAAAGAGAACCAAGTGTCCACGTATAGCCTACCATTTCAGGAATGACAACGATGAATGTTAAATTTACGCGAGTGAATCCGTTATATCACGCCGCCAGTCATTTCTATGAATGAATCATCTGACCAGCGGATGTCAAAATAGAGTTGTGCATTAAGTGATTCAGACTGAATTCAGACTAACAAAACTACAGCAGCAACAAGCCTGTGTTGGATAAAACCTAAACGATGTAGTTATGAAATTAAATCTAAACATTTCAAAATATTGAATGCACTATTTAATTGTTATACCAACTTATTTAATTTGTATTTAACTATTAGGGTATTTTAATAATCCAGCATTATAAACTGTTGTCTGGCCTTATTATAATTTTTTTTTTAAATGACAATTGACTTTGTGACTTATTGCACTTGCTATATTTTATATTCAGTGCGATAAATGTTGTGCTTTTATCAAATAAAGAAAACAAACATGATGCGCTTTCTGCCGTCTCGGTCTTGAGTAGGAGTGCTTCACAAAAATGAACCGAATACATGACAAATATATCTATAGAAAGATTTACATTACTACTTAACGAAATACAACAAATCGAAAACAAAAACTCTTTCAATATAATATAATCATTATCCAAAGATGCACTTCTCTCTAAAGGCGTGTCTAATGAAGAGATGGCGAGTCAGGATCGGCAACTTCATCCTTGTGACACAGACTCAGAAAACACTAGTTTATTAGTAAATAATTCAAATATCTCTTTACTATCTCCCCCGGAGACATTTATGGTAAATACTTTTGCTGGGGCTCTCTGCTGCTGCTGGACACTAAACACCATCGAGTTGCCCTCGACAGTCGTGATAGCACGGTCTCATGTTGTTTCGACCAGCGCAGAAATTATTATTTTTTCCTCACAAATTAATGGATGTCTAAAATATATATAATAAAAAGCCTAAAACATGAATAAAAATTGAACCTTTAATAAAGTGAATTTTACTGCACAGAGGCTTTAACATTTTTTAAGATTAAAAAAATGTGTTAATGGCTATGAAGGTAAGATATTGATCATGGAGAATACCATTATGATGTCATTTAAGAGATTAGCATAACTGCCTAAACAGTTACGATAGTGTTGATTGGTCAGCATTTAAATGTACAGTTAGACTACATGTCTGTGTACTTTGATTACCGGACTCTGCATTTAAATGTATATTTTCTTTAATAACATAAAACTGTGTGTTAATTCCACTATCATTATTCTCAGTTTCTGATAAGAATGAGACAGGAGAGGTTTCTGTGGGAGTCTCTACCTATATATATAGCACATATAAAATGAGATTCACCACAATATTACAAGCTGGTTTATCTTTATCGGAAGTTATAAATAGCGCTATGTGCATTTGGTCAATTGCTTCTACCGGACCATTGATTATGACCAAGTTGAACCAGTGTAAGCAACAAATCTCATATCTGCAGTCAGTGTTTTTCATGTTTTTCTCACCAGGGAGTGTGGACATAAAGCAGACAAAGTCTTTCTCCCTGTGAACCCAGGAGTCTGATTCAGGCACACTATCACACTAAGTGCAAACAATTATAGATTCTATTTACACTATGCTAAAAAAGCAATATTTTCTGCTATTTATACTACTTAAAGCAAATAGTGGTAACTATTTACCACTATTATTAAATGGATGCCACTTTATTGGGATAATAAAGTCCTCCCTACACCTACCTTAACCCTACCCGATACTTTATTTTCAACTTTTTGATTATTTCCTTAATTTTTATTGAAAATAAATGCCTTTCCGATGTGATATGAGATTTCAAAAGTGAGAAAAATAGTTCGGCAAAAGGCGGGCTTTAACTCGGGTCGATCGCGTCAAAAAGTACACACCTTACCATCAATACCACTGACACTGATGACCAACCAGTGTCTTTGTTCAGTGTTGACTGTCTTTATCACGTGTTGGTGGGCGGAGTTAGTGTAAATAGCCTCAACCAACAAAGCGGGCTATTTGCACTTAGTAAAAGGGGAAATAATGAATAAATAATAGGAAATAAGAAATAATACAAAAAGTGAAAAAGTATCAGGGGTTAGGGTAGGTGTAGGGAGGGCTTTATTGTCCCAATAAAGTGGCATCCATTTAATAATTTTAATTAAATGTAGAATTTACACTTAGTGCAAATTGCTGCTGCCTAAAATATATAGTATATTTAGATATAGATATGTGTTCACATTTCTGTTTCCACACTAGAAACCAATTGGCGCTATACAGTAGTGTTGTAGTCAAGACCACCTAATCCGAGACCAAGTCGAGAACAAGACAAGACCAAGACCAGACCAGCACTGCTCAATTTCATCTAAAGGATCCACATTTACTGCCTGAGAAATGCCATATTTTTAATAATTAACTACACTAATAAGACACTTACAGAGTGTTACCAATCAAAGGAAATCTCTAACAACAAAATGCATTTTGCACTGCAGCGGTGGCAAAGAATCTGCATCTAAATTGGTAATTACAATTACAAATGCATAAATAATGTTGGAAATAATGTTGTTTACTGAATGTTTTTATAAAAGCAATACATTTCTTTTTTTAAAAACAGTTCTCCTGCTCTTGTGATATTGCTTAATCATATCATATTACAGTATAACAATCCACATCTCGTAAAGTCAAGCACTTATACTATAAAGCACTTGTTTTGCAACAATATCTTGAATTTTGTTGATGTATGTATTCATTTTGGTGACATTTTTTGACACAGTCCCTGTTAGATTTAATTTCCGCATAGATGAATGTAATGGTACATAAAGGAAGGGTCATTCTGTTTTATTGTCTGTCCTGCTGTTTCTGCTCACTGAAAGCATATGGCTCTCTGGGCTATGTGTGAAAAGAAGGGTCATTTAATTTTATTGTTTGTCCTGCTTTACCTTATTTGGTCATTTTGTGAACCTCCTGTAATACAGAGCCTCTGGTACCATATATAAAGGCATGCTTGTCTTAGAATTAAATGAGTTCAATAGCCATGATGCCTCTCTGTGTCTTGTCTATGGGCTCCCAGATCTGTTGAAGACTTCGCTCACAACATCCAACCTATATTTCTGATTTGAATTAGAAGTGATCCAAAACACAGAAAGAAAACTTAGTTCATAAGGAAACGGAAGTGTTACAGTCCCGCAATCACTTATGACCCGGCATAACAGTATACATCATTTGTTCTCAGCAAGGGGGCCGGGGCCCCTATGGGGCCTCAACAAACTTCGCTTGGACTGCGATCTTCCCCGAGTCATTGGGATACTGTGTTACCATGCAGTCCACCACATCCTCACGACACACACATTGCACAAAGATATCAGAGATCGCGCAGAGCACAAACAGCACGGAAAATTTTATTAGTAAAATAGCTTCGACAGGCTACTGACTCGCAAGTCACAACATTATATTTATCTGCAATGAGGCGGCAAAATCGCTGTTTTTGAAGTAACTAAGCCTCATTGCTTGTAGAGAGAGACGCGCAGACGCAGGTTCACATGCACGCGCAACATTCATACCCCCTTCTCTCTCTCTCTCTCTCGCTCGTTCGGTCTCTCTCTCTCTCTCTCGCTCGCTCGCTCGGTCGGTCTCTCTCTCTCTCTCTCTCTCTCTCTCTCTCAAATAACTGATTAATTCATTCAAATAAATACAATCTTATTTAAGATCTTATGTCTGATTTAAAGTAGACAGAATGCTAACGACCCTTAACTGACAAAAAATGACCATAATTTGCACGGTGGAAGAATTATCTTCTTGTCCATACAAAATTCATAAACTCGGCAGAATGTATGCGACCGCTGCACCCGATGTTCACAAACTTTCATAACTGGTAAATGTTTGTGAAATGGCAGAGCCTTGATTAATCAGTTTCTTTGCATGCAATCGTGAAATGCAGCCTTTGTCCTTTTTTTTTTAGTTGGCTATTCGTTGTGGGGGGGGGGGGGATTTCGGGTCGGGTTCGGGCTCTAAATTTAACTGTGCCACTCGGGTCGGGTCGGGTCGGGTCAGACGATCTCGGGTACGGGCCGGGTTCGGGCTTCAGTTTTGAGCCCGTGCAGACCTCTACTAGGCAATAGTTAAATTAGGACATTTAAGTATTTTTTATTAACCTTTGAAAAAAACATTACTGGGGTGCATCTTGAGACAAAACAGAGGCAGTGATATATTTTAAGATAAATCAGTGCAAGTTTCTTTCAGTTAAAACTGTTCAGACTTACACTTTAGTCTGGGACTAGCTTAAGCCTTGTCTGTGAAACCGGGGGTAAGTCTTGCTCATCATCTGCTTTTGTTTTGAATTCATTCCTGATTCTGATTGACAGACACAGCATATAAACATATCTGGGAAAGCACAGCGTATGATGGCTGTTCAGGGATCAGGTGTGGTCTGGTATTGTGTCAGTGGAGACTTCAGAGAGTTAAAGGTCTGTAGAAACACTCTGGTCTCTTCATCTTATCAAAGCAGCAGATGTCCTCACTGTTTCAGGGGATTCACAGACTCAGCTTCAGCTGGCTGGATTGTCAGGAACTGTTAGATTGTGTTTTCTTTCTATTACTGTGTACAGATTGCTGTGTAAATCACTTCTTAAAGATTGATATCATCATAATTAAATTAGATATTCTAGGCTGTTTTGTAGTAATTTTTGGTTCAGTCTAAAACGATTGTTTATATTTTAATAACCTAAAATGTGCTGCATATGCCTAAATTAAACCTCCATGATTTATTTCAGTGAAAATAAATAAAATAGCAACATAATCATGTATTACTGTATTTCACTTAGTGTAGTGAAGGTAACACCCACACAGGGTTGTGTCACGTGGGTTTTGGGTGGCAGCACATGCTAAGAGATATTTTCTACCTGACCAAATGTGGCATCTACAGTTGGAATGACAATGGGATCCAATGCATACTTTAAAATAAATGAGGTTGGGTTTAACAGAATATAAATACAAAATTTGGAACAACGTGAAGGTGAATGATGACTGTATTTTTTAGGTGAATTATCTCTTTAATATGAAGGCTGGTCACACTATGTTTAATTATAAATATATTAGAATATGAATATATCCATAGTTAACTGGACGTGATTTGCAACAAAAAGCTATTCTTTTAATTTGTACCACATAATTGTTCCAGATGTTTAGTTGTGGAGTTAAGTTTAAGGATGGTGTGTTCAGTTGCTTCAGCTTAAAGCACAACTGCTCTGAGAAAGTGATGCTGCTCTGTTCTGCACCACTAGAGGGAGCACGACTGTGTTTCGTAGCACTGGAGATAAAAGGTAAACAAGAATCACCTTGACATTTTAGGAGACTAAACGAAAGTAAAAGGAAGGACGCCATTTCGAGGTTTTAAACCTTTTAACACAAGGTATAAATGACCTGCATGTTTCGTGGTAAGTCCAGAATTTATTCTTCATGTAGCATTAACATAGTCATCTAAAAATGATCTAATATGTTGTATTTCAAGCCGATTTTAACTGTTTAATGTCCAAACTATCTGACCAAAATGGCGGAAACGTAGACGATTAAAATAGTTATCAAAAATAATATACAGACTCGTCGTATATAACTGCTTTATATCCTGATAATTCTGTATATCTATATCCTATGACATCAGCAAAAGTTTGAAGGTAAATTGCCTCGAGTTTGAAGATATTTAATAGAAGGGATTCTTTTAAATGCACATAATTTGTGACCTAAACAAATATGCTCAACCATTTCCTCTGCTTTTCTCTACTAAATTTAAATTACATTATGTATATTGTAATAAAAAAAAACTTTAGTATTATTTTATGTAATATTATTTAAAAATAGACTAATATGTGTAAATGTGTATACTGAATAATATATATATTTTCTTTTACTACTATTGAAGAGAGAGAGAGATTAGATTTTCTCTGTGGATGCTTTGTGGACATTTTTAAAGCTGATCTCAAAACTCACTTATTTACAACATGTTGTGTTTATTGATGGTCTGTTTCGAGTTTTAGTTCCATACCTGCTTTTGTTACTTATCCTGTATAATGCATGATCTTTTTCTGATCTATTTGCTTGATCATGTGAATATATATTTGTGTTCATGTTATCTATCAGCTTTATGTAACGATCCTTGGGGTCTTGAAAGGCTCAATACAAATACAACTTCATTTATGAATAAAACGTGTACTATTATTATTATTATTATGACTGTTTAATTCACAGATGTGTCCAATTTAATTACTGCAAAACTTAATTACTGCTTTTTAACTACATATATGCCATGGATACATCTTACCTTTTTAACTACATCTTTTGCATTTTTTCCACATACACGGTCTGCAGTCACACTCTTTTTGAGACACAGAAAGTAGGAGGACAGCATGTCCAAAATGAGTTTCCATGAGGAAAGAGATAATGAAGACATGTCTGGAGCGAGTTCTTCAAGTGATGAATCCATACACAATGTGCCCCCTAAAATCAGTGATGCAACAGCAACATTTGACCCCTGGTATGAAATTTAGGCACTTTTTTATAAGGCTCAATGGGTTTGATTCCTATAGAATGTGAGAAATGACAAAGTGTATACATTTTTCTTTGTGTCTGCCAAATGCATAAATATAAATGCACAGTGTTGTCCAGAATCATGTGGTCAATGAGTTAGTGGCACCTCATGGTAGCATCACAAATCACTTTCCTGAAACTTCACTCTAACTCTTCACTCTTCAGTCTTGGTGGTGGAACGCTTTTCCAACCTTACCTGAACAGCCCCTATTTTTATTTATTATAATTTTTTATTTATTATTTATAATTTTCTTTATTTATTTTCTTAATTCTATTTTAGTCTTTTCTGCTCTGAACAGTCTTGAAACTTGTCACTGGATCATTTTGTTGTACTTTTGCATTAAGTGCTATATTTTAATGTTTTATTTGTCCTCTGTCATTATCAGCAGGAGGAAGAGATCAGAATCTCCAGAACCCAGTGGTGTGTCTGTGAAGAGTAACAGATCTATGACGATTCAACCCCCTGTACTAAGTGATGGACCAGTGACCTTTGACCCGTTATTAGTGTAAACATTAACTTGCTAGTTTACTGTAGTGCAACTCAGATTAATACCATTATTTTAAATGAAGTAACACTAAATGTACCCCATAGTATGCAACACATTTACATATAAACAAAGAGGAGCATCAAAATAATATCTGGTAACAAATATTTCTGATGGTCTTCAACAGACATTGAACAATCATTTTGCTGCTATTTTCTTTACAATTTCAGCAGAGGGGAGATGCGTGAGCTGATCAGATCTGTGTCGTCCTCTGCATCCCACTATCAGACCCACATCAGCCAGGACAACACAGTCCTGCAGAAACACACAACGGACACTGGAGATCTGCAGAGAGTCAAAGACCAGCACAAAACCAGCATGAAGATCAAGTATGAGAGATTATTTGAGGGAATCAAACTCCAAGAGAATGAAACTCTCCTGAACAAGATCTACACACAGCTCTACATCATAGATGGAGAGAGTGAAGGAGTGAATGAAGAACATGAGGTTTTACAGATGGAGAAAACAACCAGAACACAACACTCACAAAACACTCCAATCTACTGCAATGACATCTTTAAAGCCTCACCTGAACCAGGATCTGAGGAGAAAGACCAGATCAAGACTGTTCTTACTAAAGGCATCGCTGGAATCGGAAAAACCGTCTCCGTGCAGAAGTTCATTCTGGACTGGGGCGAGGGAAAAGCCAATCAGGATGTAGATTTCATGTTTGTGCTTCCATTTCGAGAGCTGAACTTGATCCGAGATCATCAGTACAGTCTTCACAGACTTCTGCTGGACTTTCATCCTGAACTTAAAGATCTGGACTCAAAGATGTATGAGGAGTGTAAAGTTGTGTTCATCTTTGATGGTCTGGATGAAAGCAGAATCACAATGATGTTTTCAGACGATCAGAAAGTTTGTGATGTGACTGAGACTTCATCAGTGGGTGTGTTGATGACAAACCTCATGAAAGGAGATCTGCTTCCCTCAGCTCTCATCTGGATCACCTCCAGACCAGCAGCAGCCAATCAGATCCCCTCCAAATACATCAACCGTCTGACAGAAATTCAGGGATTCAATGAGTCTCAGAAGGAGGAATATTTCAGGAAGAGAATCAGTGACCAGCATCAAGCCAGCAGAATCATCTCACACATCAGAAGAGCAAGAAGTCTCCACATCATGTGCCACATCCCCGTCTTCTGCTGGATCTCATCCACTGTGCTTCAGAAGCTCCTGGAAGAAGATCTGAGTGCAGAAATCCCCCAAACTCTAACTGAAATGTACATCCACTTCCTACTTATTCAGATCAACATGAGGAACCAGAAGTATGAAGAGAGAGATCCAGAGAAACTCCTGCAGTCCAACAGAGAAGTGATTGTGAAACTCGCTAAAGTGGCTTTCAATCAGCTGATGAAGGGCAATGTGATGTTCTATGAAGAGGACCTGATTGAGAGCGGCATAGACGCTGACGCCTCTGTGTATTCTGGGATTTGCACTGAGATCTTTAAAGAGGAATCTGTGATTCATCAGAGGAAAGTCTACAGCTTCATTCATCTGAGCATTCAGGAGTTCCTCGCTGCTTTCTATGTGTTTCACGTTCACATAAGCAGCAATTCCGATGCATTATTAGATTCGCTGCTAAATTTGCATAAAAGAGCTGTAGATAAAGCTGTTGAGAGTGAGAATGGACAGCTGGATCTGTTCCTGCGGTTCCTGCTGGGCGTCTCACTGGAGTCCAATCAGAGACTCTTACAGGATCTACTGACACACACAGAGAACAGCTCAGAGAGCATCAGGAGAACCACACAGTACATTAAAGACAAGATCAAAGATGAACATGGACTCTCCACTGAAAGATCCATCAATCTGTTCCTCTGTCTGCTGGAAGTAAACGATCAGACTCTGTCCAGAGAGATTCAGGAGTTTGTGAAATCAGACAAACACTCAGAGAAGAAGCTCTCTCCTGCTCACTGCTCAACAATCGCCTACATGCTTCAGATATCAGAGGAGCCGCTGGATGAGCTGGACCTCAAGAAATACAACACATCAGATGAGGGGAGAAGAAGACTGATACCAGCTGTGATCAACTGCAGAAAAGCCCTGTGAGTGTTTAATCATGTCTTATAGTAAAGAGTCAGCTTCTGAATGGAATTTTAGTTTGTTGTGCTGACTAATGTATCTCAAGCATAATGTGTAGAATGTCTAAACTACACTAGAGCTAATATTAGATGATAATATCAAAATACAAACTGTAGAAAGAGGTTTATTATTTTTGGAGGAATGTATTTTTTGTGCTTTTTTTGTTTTACTCTCTTTCAGTCTTGCTGGCTGTAATCTCGCTGCTCAGGATTGTGAAATTATGTCATCAGCTCTACAATCCTCAAACTCTGTCCTGAGAGAGCTGGATCTGAGTAACAATGACCTGCAGGACGCTGGTGTGAAAATTATTTCTGATGGACTTAATAGTCCAAACTGTCAGCTGGAGATACTGAGGTCTGTATGATTTGATCTTTGATATCTTGATTACCAAGATAATTACCAAGTACTTTGTAAATCAAGGTTGGAACATTTAATCCTAATATTAATTTAATAGTGAAGGGCTATCAAAAATTTACTTTGTGCCATTTTTTTTTTTTTTCTGATTAAGGTTTAAAAAATAATTTGCACAATTAAAGCAGTATCCATTTTTTTCCCTTCCTGAAGTAGCTATGCTTTACCCCACGTCCTTTGGTTAGCATTACATTTCATGATCACACTTCCGGCGTGGGTCAATCCTCACTGGGGTTGGGTACCGTTCACATTTGAACCGGTATGGTACTGGAAATTCGGTACAGGTACCTAACGGTACCTTTTTTCAGTACTTTACTCTCTGTGTAACAAATTGTTTTATTTCAGTGAAAAAATTAATCAAAAACTCAATTTCAATATTTTGAACAAATGGTTCCTACTAATTTTTTCAATTTATTTTATTTCTTGTGGTGTTCGAGAGGTTGCTCAGGATAGTCTTTGATATAGTCCAAATAAGTTGATATTCGGACATGAAGTTTGAGGTCCCATTGCTGTACTTGCTGATAATTGAGTCCCGCCTGAATTTTCGAATGTTTAGGACTATGTCAGTGATTTTCGGTATCGGCTGTATGAGGCTCGTGCAATTTCTCAGAGGAAATTGGAGAAAGCCCAATGCAAGATGGAGCATTTGTTTAATAAACGGGTGGCATCAAGGAATTTTCAAGTTGGAGACCAAGTGCTTGCCTGTTGTTAACAGTCCTTTTAAAAGCTTGTTTTGCAGGTCTTTATTGTGTTCTTAAGTCTCTTAAAACTAAGTCTCCTAGTTTTAGTGCTTGGAGTTCACCATGCCTCCTTGTAAATAAACCAGACTGATCATACCGATTTTGCACTGACTATCGCAAGCTAAATTCTGTCATTAAACCCAATTGTTACCCTTTGCCCCGCATAGATGACTGTGTGGATAGGGTGGGGTCTGCAACTTTGTAAGCAAGTTCAATCTTTTAAAAAGGTATTGGCAGTTTCCCTTGACCACTAAAGCAAGAGAACTGTTTTGCGACAGCCAATGACTTTCTCCAATAGAGGGTTATGCCCTTTGAGGTTCGAAATGCTCCATCTATCTATTAGCGCCTTATAAATAAAGTACTGTCTTGATTGTCTGGTTGTGAGGCTTATTTAGATGATGTGGTTCTGTATAGTTCATCTTGGGCAGACCACTTAGAACAAATAAGATAATCATTTGTTCGGCTAACGACAGCCTCTTTAACCTTGAACCTGGTTAAATACGAATTTGTAAAAGCCACAGTTACCTATTTGGTTAAAATAGTAGGGAATGGACAAGTTTGCCCCAATGAAGCTAAAATCGAGGCTATTTGTGTTTTTCACATACATACTAAGTGCCGGGAATTAGGTTGATTTCTTGGAATGGCGGGCAACTATCGTGGGTTTTGTCCAAATTTTTCATCTGTGGTTGCACCTTTGACGGATCTTATTAGTCCCAAAATACCTTTTTGTGTGGCTTCTCAAGAGGCCTTTGAAGAAGCTAAAGCGTATCATGCGGCAACATGAGGTGATGGTCGTGGATGAATGACACTACAATGGGCCTCAGGATCTCGTCACAGTATCTCTGTGCATTCAAAATGCCATCAATAAAATGCACTTGTGTTCGTTGCCCATAACATGCCTGCCCATACCATAACCCCACTGCCACCATGGGCCACTCGATCCACAGCGTTGACATCAGCAAACTACTCACCCACACGACGCCATACACGCTGTCTGTACAGTGAAAACCGGGATTCATCCGTGAAGAGAACACCTCTCCAAAGTGCCAGACAAGTCGATTGGTTACGACGACGAACTGCAGTCAGGTCGAGACCCCGATGAGGATGACGAGCATGCAGATGAGCTTCCCTGAGACGGTTTCTGACGGTTTGTGCAGAAATTCTTTGGTTATACAAACCGATTGTTGCAGCAGCTATCCATGTGGCTAGTCTCAGACAATCTTGGAGATGAAGAAACTGGATGTGGAGGTCCTGGGCTGGTGTGCTTACACGTGGTCTGCGGTTGTGAGGCCGGCTAGATGTACTGCCAAATTCTCTGGAACGCCTTTGGAGATGGCTTATGGTAGAGAAATGAACATTCAAATCTCGGGCAACAGCTCTGTTGGACATTCCTGCAGTCAGCATGCCAATTGCACGCTCCCTCAAAACTTGCAACATCTGTGGCATTGTTCTGTGTGATAAAACTGTACATTTGTGTACATTTGGTGGGGAATTGTCCACGACTGAGGTGAGACCCTTGAGCAAGGCACCGAACCCACGACTGCTCCCCGGCGCCTCAATGTCGGCTGCCCATTGCTCCAAGTGTGTGTGCACTTGGATGGGTTAAATGCAGAGAACACATTTCACTGCTGGTTATAATCTGTATAATTGTGTATGTGACAAATAAAGCTCATCTGAGCTTAATCTTATTTATTTATTTTAGAGTGTCCTTTTATTGTGGCCAGCCTAAGGCACACCTGTGCAATAATCATGCTGTCTAATCAGCATCTTGATATGCCACACCTGTGAGATGCATAGGTTATCTCTGCAAAGGAGAAGTGCTCACTAACACAATTTAGACAGATTTGTGAACAATATTTGAGAGAATTGGGCCTTTTGTGTACACAGAAAAAGTCTTAGATATTTGAGTTCAGCTCATGAAAAATGTGGTCAAAAACAAAAGTGTTGCGTTTAAATTTTGGTCAATGTAGATGATCTGACATTGTGTGTCTGTAGTGGGTCTGACTGTCTGTAGTGGGTCTGACTGTGTGTCTGTAGGTTGTCTGGCTGTATGGTGACAGAGGAAGGCTGTGGTTATTTGTCTTCAGCTCTGAGTTCAAACCCCTCACACCTGAGAGAGCTAGATCTGAGCTACAATCACCCAGGACCATCAGGAGTCCAGCTGCTCAAACACAAACAGGAGGATCCAAAATATAAACTGCAGATGCTCAGGTATATGGGGCGGTATGTGCATAAGAGATGACCCTTGCTGTTTTTTTTGTTATTTATTAAGAACTACCCTAAAATTGTAAACAAATTTTGGTGTGAGCATTTTGGCTTGAGAATATCACCAACGTGTAGATACCCCTGTGCACACATTTCTTAGTATAGTTTGGATTTGGACTATAGTCTCCTTTTTTAAATTATCTTCAGATGGACTCAATGATGGTGACAAAATAATCATAATTTATGTCTGTTTAGAAAATGATGCATCTGTGGTTTATTGGCCACAATGATGAGGTTTAAAAATAGTGAAATTCTTAAATTTACTTTACTAAACAGTAAAACAAATACAAATTGTATTTACTGTTGGATTTTAATGTTCATTCATGTTTGTTTGGTGCTTTAACTAGTAGTAAAGAGGAAGAGATGAGTGGTTCAGAAGACAGTTGAACTGAGGTGGTCTGTCACAACATGTTAAAGAGTGTCTTAACATGTTATGCCTAATTTCATGATTCAATTTATGGAATTTTAAAACGTAGACATTGTTTCATATTACAAGTAATAAAGCTTATTGTGATTTTTGTACATGAAACATGCTAAACATGATGTTAAGTGAAATTGTGTTTACTTATTACCTAAACGATTGATTGTATTCAATATTCATGATTAATATACATTTTGTCAAGCCATCACTATAATAGCATCCACACAGCTGACGTTTATCTTTTAACCTGCGTGTTCCACTCCCGCCCACGCCCACAATGTTTGTGTCCACTCCCGCCTGCTCCCGCAGACTTTCTCTCAGAGCTTGTGAAAAATGTACACCAATACGATCAGACTAAATATTCATTCAAGGTAACATCCAGAATAACAGTCTTTAAAAATGCTTGTATTTAAATAAGATGAAGTAATGCTAAACCAAAGTACCTCATGTGACAAAAACATCAGTTTTTAATATTAATTTGAATTAGCGTTATAAAATATTAACCGTTAAAACAAACCCACAACTAGCGGCACCTCAGTTTTTAAATGTACTGCATGATACGCACGCACCAAATGATTAACCACACAAACAGTTTAAGTAGGCTAAATAAGCCAAAGCACAATATACTAATTAAATAAAAAAACACATAGCATTAAGAAAATAGGTATGTCGCCTCAGGGTAGAGGTGCCAGATTTATGTCTGTTGTAAATGAACAATTTTGCACATTTATCACATCTTATAAGTTGAACTCTTTGCCATTTTTTCTGTGACAATTGACAATTGTTTCCAGATGTCTGACTTGCCTTGCTTTGCTTTTGTCAAGTAAACAGCCGCTTTCATTTTCTGCTCAACGTGCGTTGACTCCATTTTTTATTACATGCCAAATCCCACCGTTCCCCACGGGTCTCGCGCAAAATGTTCTGACTGCAGCAAAGGTAAAACCACCCACTCCTGCGAGATTTGCGTTGGGTCCCACGGGAGCCCAAACCCAATGCAGCCCTCTACACCACTGTTTCAATCAATGACTTTAGCGCGTTTCAAAACAGTTTTTTGTTTTGCTGTTTCTGCCGAATATATTTTTGGTTATCAGGTGCTCACTGATATTTTAGACTTTTTTTGCACAATTTTAACCATCAGTCCTTTATCATTTGTGCTTTTAATTTGTCTTTGTAGGTGCAACCATGGAGAACATTTCAGAATCACGCCAGGACTGAGAAAATGTAGGCTTTCTTTCTTTCATTCTTTCATTATTTTCTTTTCACACACACACACAAACACACACACACACACACACACACACACACACACACACACACACACACACACACACTTTGTGTTTTTACTTTTGTGGGGATGTTTCATGGACATAATGATTTTCACAGTATATTTTAAGAACTTTACATTCTGTCCATTAATTCTACCCTTACATGTAATCTAAGGTTTACCCAGCTGTAAAACTGTCCTTCATGCACTTTTCACCTCTCTTTTTGTGTTCAGATGCCTGTAATCTCGCACTGGATCCAAACACAGCACATGCTAAACTCTCTCTGTCTGAGGATAATAGAAAAGCAGCACATGTTAAGGAGGAGCAGCCATATCCTGATCATCCAGACAGATTTGAGAGCTTTGAGCAGGTTTTGTGTGGAGAGATTCTGACTGGACGTTGTTACTGGGAGGCTGAATGGACTGGACGTAAGGCTGATATAGCAGTGACATATAAAGAAATCAGCAGGAAAGGAGGGAATGACTGTTGGTTTGGATGCAGTGAAAAATCCTGGAGTCTGTACTGTTCTTCTGATGGATTCACTTCCTGGCACAATAATGTGAACACTAGCGTACCTGTCCCATCGCCTTATTCTACAAGAGTAGGAGTGTATCTGGACGTGTCGGCTGGCACTCTGTCCTTCTACAGCGTCTCTGACACACACACACTCACACACTTACACACATTCAACACCACATTCACTGAACCCCTCTACGCTGGGTTTGGGGTGTTTGAGTCTGAACTGTCTCTGTGTAAGATTACACAACCTGCTGTGAGAAACAACTGAGACAGACAGTTTTGTTGCTAGTAATTTAGCTTTTAGGGCATCTACTTGGTAGTGTATCCAAATTTGTTGATACTAGATGCTTTAAAAAACATGTCATACTGGAAATAAAAGTGTGTGTGTGGGTGGTTTGTGGGGACACACATTTTTATAATGACATGGGTTTGACCGGTATTAGAATGTGAAGGTTGTTTATGAGGACACTGTCCCCATAATTCAAAAGGCTTAAAGGATTTATTTCCCTTTGTGATCCCAGAAGAGCAGTCCGTTCCACTGCATGCCGTCTAACTAACATTATTCTGACTGATGAACAGAAACTATTGTTCTTGAAGAGACTGAATCTTGCTCATCTTCTGCATTTGTTTGAGAGACGCAGCAGATGAATATCTGTGGAAAAGCACATCATACAGCAGCTGTCAGATATCAGGTGTCATCTGTTATTCTGGGTGTTTTAGTGCTGACTTCAGTAAGTCAGTGGTCTGTAGAAACACTCTGTGCTCTTCATTTGGCATGATTTCATAAAAGCTTCTGTAGATGTGATCATTGTTTCAGATGATCCACAGCCAGTTTCATGCTACTGTTTCTCTCCGTTCAGCATATTATAATGATACAATTACTTTTATTTATTTCCGTAATCATGACTTTAATGAGATAATGTTCATGATTAATCCATTTAAGCATTTAATGAAGTTTTTGTTCACTCCGTTTAACACTTATCATTACAAAATGGTGAACTAAAATTACAATTCTGAGCAATGTGTATGTTTGATTTTGTTTTGTTGCTACCTTGACATGTAATGTTTCATTTTTATATTTTTCAGTTTATATATATATATTTTCTTGTGTTTTGAATTTGTCAGAAGATTTGGTCAAGTAAGCTAAACATGTGGTTGTATTCAAATTTCAAAATATAAATAAATTTGACTGAATCCAGCTGATTTAAATAGGTTTTATTAGTGAAAATAACTTATATTCCCCTAATTTGACCATGAAATATCTCTTTAGATTAATAGCTGCATGGTTTAATACAGATATACTGGTTTGCTTCAATACATCTTTGCACATGGTTAATCACGTTCACTGTTTGTTGTTACATCTGTACGTTCAGATTCAGTGCTGAGAGATTCAGACACTAAACATTGAATGAAACAGGGGATGTGTGTGTGATTACAGCATGTGTTCAGATAGATGTCACACTCACACACGGTCTACTCTCTTCCATTTCGTGTCTTTCTGATTTCTCCTCGCATCTCTTAGTCTGTTTTCATTCTTCATCTTCACTGGTTGCTCTCTCATGTACTGAATGGATGTTGGAGTCTCTGCTGCTGGAGGGGGTTCTCTGTTTGTCCAGGACAGTCTTCTCTCTGTGGGTGTCACGAATCAAGCCTCTGTGGCTCCCTCCGAGCACCACCAGAGGGATCTCTCACCTGAATACTAACCAGTTCATCCGGACTCCCATTCCCACATTACCCCGTGCCTGGGACTGATCACCCGTACAGGTGTCAGTCATTAGCTGGGTTACTTAAACTGAGCTCGCTCACGCATCTGTGCGAAGTCTTGTTCTGCCCTGCCGACAATTCCAAGCGTTATTCCTGTTTTGATTACCTGTTGCCTACCTGATCTGTTTATCCTCTCTGACTGTCTGCCGCCTGCCCTTGACCCCGCCTGCCTTGCGTTTATTCTATCACCTGTCTGCCGCCTGCCTCGACCCTTGTCTTCTCTCCGTTGACGATTCAGCCATTCTTCGATATCCCTGACGCTGTTACCAGATCTGTGCCTGTCTGACTTGTTGTACCTCAAATAAAGCTGCTTATGGATCCCAACGCCACTGACTCTGTGTC
This sequence comes from Oxygymnocypris stewartii, assembly GCA_003573665.1. Classification (NCBI taxonomy): domain Eukaryota; kingdom Metazoa; phylum Chordata; class Actinopteri; order Cypriniformes; family Cyprinidae; genus Oxygymnocypris; species Oxygymnocypris stewartii. Next base: position 189,569 of record QVTF01005012.1, on the reverse strand, counting down.
ACAGAAGACTTCGCCTGATATAGATCCAGCAGTCTTTTACCGTTTCACCACGGAAGTATCTGCTCAAGCGACCGTACTAGCTACCCAGCAACAACAGCTGAACCACCTTACCTCTCTCACGGAGGAGCTGGTACGGTCCCTGCGAGCCCTCCATCTTCCAGCACCCAGCATGAACGCTTCTTTGCAGAATCCACCTCCGCCCGCATCCGCCACGGCATCTGCAACTGCCAGCCCTCGTCTGGCGTTTCCGGAGAAGTTCGACGGATCACCTACTAAATGTAAGGGATTTCTGCTTCAGTGCTCCATGTTTATCGGCCAGCAGCCCACGCTATATCCCACGGATGACAGCCGCATTGCTTTCGTCTGTTCGTTATTAACGGGACGAGCGTTGGAATGGGCCACTGCCATTTGGGAAGATGATCACGCTACATTCCCCTCATTCGCCAGCTTCACTCAGAACTTCAAGGAGGTGTTCGAACATCCCGCTGGTGGTAAAGAGGTTGGTGAACAACTGTTGTCTCTCCGTCAGGGAGGAGGCTCGGCTGCGGACTATGCACTATCGTTCCGCACACTCGCCGCACAAACAGGATGGAGGGACGCGGAGCCTCTCAAACTTCTCTTCCGCAAGGGTCTCAACCATGAGTTACAGTCCGAACTAGCCTGCCGTGATGAAGGCACGACCCTGGAACAGTTCATTCATCTGGCTATTCGCCTCGATAATCTCCTTCGCTCCCGGCGACTTCCTCGTTCCTCGTTCTCGACCGCCGCTATGGCAACAGCGCCCCCTGCCGCTGAGCCCATGCAGATCGGCGTGACACATCTCAGCGGAGAGGAGAGGGAGAGACGGGTTCGCCTGAACCTCTGCCTATACTGCGGCCTCCCGGGACATATGAGGGCATCCTGTCCCACTCGTCCGTCTCGCAACAATACCACGGTGAGTCAAAATCTCAGTCAATCCACCTTCTTAAAGATACCAGTAAGGCTGAGCATTAAAGGGACCATCATTGACACTGCAGCTGTTATTGATTCAGGGGCTGCAGGAAATTTCATTGATGCTGGATTTGCCAAAACTTATAATATTCCTCTTGTTTCCTGTGAATCTCATCTGGCAGTGGCAGCACTAGACGGAAGACCACTGGGCTCCGGCCGAATTCACTTCACCACGGAGGACTTAACACTTCTCACCGGAGCACTTCACACCGAAACCATCCGCCTATTCGTCTTCCAGTCTCATCAAACTCCTCTCATCCTAGGCCTACCCTGGCTAGAAAGACATAACCCGCATATCTCCTGGTCAGAGAGGCAGATTAGTCGGTGGTCTGAGTTCTGTTTACAAAACTGCCTCAACAGCACCTGTCCAGAGCAACAACCAGAGCCCTGTACTACCTCCAATATTCCCGGGGAGTACCATGACCTCGCTACAGCCTTTAGCAAAACCAAGGCCTCTCAGTTACCTCCTCATCGCTCATGTGACTGTGCCATAGACCTGCTACCCGGCTCACAGCCACCCAAGGGCCGAGTGTTCCCCCTATCACAGCCTGAGTCCGAAGCCATGAAAACCTACATCGAGGAGGAGTTGGCCAAAGGCTTCATTCGTCCATCAATTTCACCGGCATCAGCCGGATTCTTCTTCGTGAAGAAGAAGGATGGAGGACTCCGTCCGTGCATCGACTACCGAGGACTCAATGATATCTCGGTCAAGTTCCGCTACCCACTACCCTTAGTACCAGCATCCTTAGAACAGCTACGCAAGGCGAAATATTTCACCAAGCTAGACCTTCGGAGTGCATACAACCTCATCCGCATCCGTGAAGGAGACGAGTGGAAGACGGCCTTTTCCACGACATCGGGGCACTATGAATATCTTGTCATGCCTTTCGGGCTGTCCAATAGTCCGTCCGTCTTCCAGGCCTTCATCAATGAGGTATTTCGAGATATGCTGAATCGCTGGGTCGTCGTCTACATTGACGACATATTAATCTACTCAGACTCCTACGAGGATCATGTCCAGCACGTACGTGTGGTTCTCCAGCGCCTCATTGCCAACCAACTCTATGCTAAGACAGAGAAGTGTGAATTTCACCAAAGCACGGTATCCTTCCTTGGGTATGTGATCAGCTCAGGAGGGGTAGCCATGGACGAGAGGAAGGTGCGAGCCGTCGTTAACTGGCCGAGACCACACTCTGTGAAGGAATTACAACGTTTCCTGGGCTTTGCAAACTTTTATCGAAGATTCATTCGTAACTTCAGCATGGTGGCAGCACCACTAACGTCTATGTCTAAGAAGGGCCCACAGCGTCTAGTATGGACACCGAGAGCCACATCGGCCTTCCAGGAGCTGAGGGAAAGGTTCACGACGGCTCCCATCCTACATCACCCGGATCCCGAACTAGAATTCATCGTGGAGGTTGATGCATCCAGCACAGGCATTGGAGCAGTTCTCTCCCAACGACAGGGAGACCCTCTCAAAACATACCCCTGTGCTTTCTACTCCCGTAAACTCAACCCGGCTGAACAGAACTACGATGTGGGCAACCGAGAACTTCTCGCCATGAAAGCAGCCTTCGAGGAATGGCGTCACTGGCTTGAGGGAGCTAAACACCCCTTCACCGTTCTGACCGATCACCGCAACCTTGAATACCTAAGATCCGCCAAAAGACTCAACCACAGACAGGCAAGATGGGCTCTGTTCTTCACGCGCTTTGATTTTACTGTTACATACCGCCCAGGTTCCCTGAATACCAAGGCTGATGCCCTTTCCAGACAATATGAATCCACCCTACTACCACCCACTAAAGAATCCATCATCTCGCCAGCCCTCATTGTCGCCCCCATCCAATGGGATATCATGACTGAGATCTCCGAAGCCCAGATCACCGACCCACCTCCGGCTGAGAGACCACCTAACCTCACATACGTCCCGCATACACTACGCCACAGAGTCATCCAACTAGTTCACTCTACCCCCAGTTCAGGCCATCCCGGCATAGCAGCCACTATCCAACTGCTCACCAATCGCTTCTGGTGGCCCACTCTGCCGGCAGACACCATCGCCCACATCCGGAACTGTCCCACATGCAACATGTCAAAATCCTCTCACCAACTGCCTGCCGGTCTTTTGCAACCTCTGCCCACTCCACAACGCCCCTGGTCACATATAGCCATTGACTTTGTCACAGACCTGCCGCCGTCCAGAGGCCACACCACCATTCTCTCTGTCATTGACCGCTTTTCCAAGGCCTGTCGTCTGATCCCTCTGCCCAAACTGCCTACAGCCCTTGAGACAGCAGAATCCTTATGTGATCATGTATTCAGATTCTATGGTCTGCCGGAGGATATAGTCTCGGATCGGGGACCCCAGTTCACCTCCCGCGTCTGGTCTGCCTTCTGTCAGAGACTTAACATCAAAGTCAGTCTCACCTCAGGTTACCACCCTCAAGCCAACGGTCAGGTAGAACGTCTCAACCAGGAGCTCACCCGATTCCTTCGCTCATATTGCCACAAGAATCAGGCCGACTGGAGTCGCTATCTCCTTTGGGCCGAATATGCCCAGAATTCCCTGCGCAAACCAGCCACCGGTCTCACTCCATTTCAGTGTGTGTTAGGATTCCAACCTCCCTTATTCCCCTGGTCAGGGGAACCCTCGGACCTACCTGCTGTGAACTCCTGGCTCCAACGAAGCGAGAGAACCTGGAACGAGGCCCATGTCCATCTCCAGCGGGCAGTCAGGCGCACTAAGGAGCAGGCTGATCGTCGACGGCGTCCCAATCCCAACTATCAACCGGGTCAATGGGTCTGGCTGTCTACCCGTGATCAGCGTCTTCGGCTGCCTTGCAGGAAACTCAGTCCTAGGTACGTGGGTCCCTTCAAAATTCTCAGACAAATAACTCCTGTTTCATTTAGATTGGCTTTACCTGCAAATTACCGTATCTCACCCACATTCCATGTGTCTTTGCTTAAACCCGCTGGTGGTGCGAGTGGAGTGGAGGACCAGGAGGAGGCGGGTGACCAGGGAGCCCCCCCGATCATCATGGACGGCGAGGAGGTCTACCGAGTCCAGGAGATTCTGGATTCCCGTCGCCGGGGCAGAGTACTTCAGTACTTGGTCGATTGGGAGGGGTACGGCCCGGAGGAGCGGTCCTGGGTCAATGCTGAGGACATCTTAGACCCTTCTCTTACCACCGACTTCCACAGGACTCATCCGGATAAACCGGCCCCAAGACCCCGTGGTAGACCCCGGCGTCGTCTGCCCCCTCGCGTCAGGAGCCGCTCGCAGGAGGGGGGCTCTGTCACGAATCAAGCCTCTGTGGCTCCCTCCGAGCACCACCAGAGGGATCTCTCACCTGAATACTAACCAGTTCATCCGGACTCCCATTCCCACATTACCCCGTGCCTGGGACTGATCACCCGTACAGGTGTCAGTCATTAGCTGGGTTACTTAAACTGAGCTCGCTCACGCATCTGTGCGAAGTCTTGTTCTGCCCTGCCGACAATTCCAAGCGTTATTCCTGTTTTGATTACCTGTTGCCTACCTGATCTGTTTATCCTCTCTGACTGTCTGCCGCCTGCCCTTGACCCCGCCTGCCTTGCGTTTATTCTATCACCTGTCTGCCGCCTGCCTCGACCCTTGTCTTCTCTCCGTTGACGATTCAGCCATTCTTCGATATCCCTGACGCTGTTACCAGATCTGTGCCTGTCTGACTTGTTGTACCTCAAATAAAGCTGCTTATGGATCCCAACGCCACTGACTCTGTGTCACAGTGGGACACGGCTGGTGTCTGTCCCTGTTCTGTCTGGATCATCTGACCACAGGCACACATGAAGGACAAACTGCATGAATGCAAAGCGAGACAAACATAAATAAGGGGTCTGATCCACAGTTGTCCTGTTAACCCTTTGCGATTCCTGTAAAATTTGCCTAAAACGCCTAAAAAAGGCATACCCAAAGTAAATTGCATGCTGTTCTTGGGCCATTTGGATGATATGCGTGGTGTTGGTGTCCTTTGAAAGGTGACACTCTGAGGTTTGTTTCTCAACAGTCAGAATCACTGTAAGTCTTACTGATATTGAGTAATAGCACTTTGAATACACAAAAAAAAACAATAATAATAATTCCGCCTACATTTTTTTTTTGTAAATAGAAGCCTGCAGATGACTATAGCTGGGAGGTATTAAAATACATTGGGATCACAGAATGAAGCCTTACCAAGCCAAATTTACCATTTGATAAACAATATATTAGAAAATTAATGTTTTACACATGTTTATCTAATTTTATGTCTAGGCGCATCCAAAAATATTACACTTGGGAGACTCCAAACGACCCTTTATAACCAACGACACATACAATGCTGTAATTCTTGAATGCTTTAATGTACAGTCATCATTTTGGGCTCTAATGAAAGGTTACACTTAGAGCTGTTCAATTTCTCATCCAGATTCACTGTCAATAATTGCTGACACATAGTAACTGAAGCATAAACACATTATAGTGACATTTATTTATAGAATCCAAAATGTGTACACTTTTAAAATTACATATATATTTATAATTTATAATCTAAATACATTTTTTTCCTATATTTCTATTTCTGTACACAGTACATGATTTAATTTGTTTTTTTTTTCTTATATTGGTGTTATATTGCATCCCTACTGTGTTATTCCTATGTATGTCTGTATTATCATGCATGTCTGCATTATGTCAACAAAAAGTGGTCTGATAAAGACACTGATTGTACATGCTGTGTTTATTGTATATTAAACATTTACATAGTTGAAATCACAAGATTCTCAGCTTTCCGTGGATATATGACATGTTCAACTTTATTGTTTTAAATTTTTTTGTGTCTGACGACTTTACTACTAGGTGTCCCTACTAGGTACGCTGGATTCTCTTAAACAAAAATGTTGAATCATATCATTAACATAAAGCTGATCTGTCAACCCAAACCCATTTGATTCTTCTTTTGCCATATTTTACCCCATAGTTTCCATAGCAATGGACTTTGTGGTGTGGATAAAGCTCATCATATGGAAGCAGCCCATCCTAATTAATATTGCCTAACAGAAAATATGTTCTACTGACATTTCAAATGTGTTTGCCACGGTGGTCATATATTGAATTTGTATCTGTCTCTTACAATGTGCTTCCCATGTTTTGAACATGTCTTAAATAAAGTCAGATTTGGTGACTTGCAACAATTATATAATTTTTTGTTAAATTATATAACAGATTAAATTCTCTGAGATTCACGTTACAATGTATGCTCTGCACCACCAGAGGGGCTGTCGTTCGTTTCGTTTAAATATGAGTAAAGGGAGGCTGCAGACCGGGAGCAAGGCAGTTAAACGGCCCAGGCAGTTTTACGTCCCTGACAGTTTTACGCCCCAGGCAGTTTTACGTCCCTGACAGTTTTACGCCCCAGGCAGTTTTACGTCCCAGACAGTTTTACGCCCCAGACAGTTTTACGTCCCTGACAGTTTTACGCCCCAGGCAGTTTTACGTCCCAGACAGTTTTACGCCCCAGGCAGTTTTACGTCCCAGACAGTTTTACGCCCCAGACAGTTTTACGCCCCAGACAGTTTTACGCCCCAGGCAGTTTTACGTCCCTGACAGTTTTACGCCCCAGGCAGTTTTACGTCCCAGACAGTTTTACGCCCCAGACAGTTTTACGCCCCAAACAGTTTTACGCCCCAGGCAGTTTTACGCCCCAGGCAGTTTTACGCCCCAGGCAGTTTTTCGCCCCAGACAGTTTTACGCCCCAGACAGTTTTACGCCCCAGACAGTTTTACGTCCCAGACAGTTTTACGTCCCAGACAGTTTTACGCCCAAGACAGTTTTACGTCCCAGACAGTTTTACGTCCCAGACAGTTTTACGTCCCAGACAGTTTTACGCCCCAGACAGTTTAACGGCCCAGACAGTTTTACGCCCCAGACAGTTTAACGGCCCAGGCAGTTTTACGCCCCTGTGGTTCCTGATGTGTCCAGTAGGGGGAGGCCGCACAGTATATGAGCCATCAGAACTGAATCAAACCTAAATCAAATCTAGAAGCAAGACGAAAACGAGGTATGCTAAATACTTATTAAAGTCGATGTTATTGGTGTACAAAATTATTGGTGTTCAGCAACCGTGCAACAAGTATAATTTATAAGTGATTAGCCAAATGTCGCAATTAATTCATTTCAATATGTCAAGAGACATCTTCATAATTTATATGCAAAGACAATTTTGATGGTCAGTTTGAGGGTTTGTCTGGCTCAATTTGACCTAATCACATGTAAGCTTGCCTCATATTCTATGTAGGCCTACTCCCTCTGTCTTATTTAATTGTTTTTTAATTTTTAGTTTTCTGTCTCTAGCTTGCGTGAGATGGCCTTTTCTGGTAAGATATTCTTCTAACCGTTTACTCTTTTCACACTGCACATGGATTTTGCAGCAACATTTGTGTACATGTTGGATATGTATGAACATACAAATGACAGATTTATAATAGACATGTGTGTATGTAAAAAAAGGAGAATTTAACTGCACACAAGTATTTTTATTAAAGCAAACAACTAAAAACTATTTCTTAATTGTATATTAACTATGGGGTAGAGTCCCCAAAAAACTTTGGTCCCATATGGTTTGAATGTAAAAAGTTGATTTGATTTGAGTTATTTCTTATAAATGAGATTATCTAATTATCTAATATCTAATTAAAGCTTATTTGAACTTAATATGGTTTTTATCATGTTTGTGATTTTTGGTGCTCTATTATTTATGGTGTATCTTGTTTTATTCATATAAAGTTAAGAGATTATTGTAATTGTTTGCTGGCTAATTCTGTTAATTGTGATGTTGTTCTGTAATTAATTGTTAATTATATTTGTGGTGTTCTCCATTTTCTAGTAAGCTGTATCTTGACAAAGGCTGCTTTTCTGTGAAATGTTGGAAATAATAAACATACTTATGTGAGTGAGCATTTATACTCGTTCTTCATGCTCTCTTGCACCTCACAAAGGTGTGTGGTTTCTCTGGCATTTTATCTACTTAAGGAAATGTAAATGTTCCAAAATGTTGTAAAAGTTCAACATGACAATACCCCCATTTCTAATCTTGATAAACTATATTCAGAAAACTGAAATGCAATTAAAATATTTAAACTTATTAGTGCAGCCTGTTCATATTTATATTGCAGGGATAATATAAAGGAAACATGATCAAACATGACATCCTGACATTATCTACAATTAACCATTTTCTTTAGAACTGTCCAACTTAGTTTTTTTAGTTTTTTGTGAGAGGGAGTATTTTAACAGGAGGATAGAACAACACGTAAAGAAGATTAGCCTAGGGTCATCGCTGTGTCATTAATAAATAGTGTTGATAAAAAATTGTCCACAAAAGTTATTTTTCTTCTCAGATGGCTTGGATTTTTAGAAAGGGGTGAATTCTGTCTGTCTAAATAAAGTTCTGTAGCTGTATGACACCCAGTAGTGAATACAACAGATATCTTACCAATGGCCCATATCATTACACTGTATGTCTGATGGGATACATTTGGTTATTATCTGAATGTAACTTTATCACACAATCTATATGAAAACCTATGGTAACTAGGTTACAGTTGATCACATCATTACATTGTCCAGCTTATCCAACTATGTGTATAAATTTTTCAATTCACAATAACATTAAATTCAATTGAAATTCAGTTGTCTTTTGTGGGTTATGCATGAATACCAACAGTGAAAATCATATCTATAACGTATGTCATTGGTGTATCATTACACGATCTATCTGTTATTTTAATGTAAAGTCAACATCTATGAATGGGACGTGTATTAATGTGTATGTATTAATGTATAAGTGTCATGCGTTGATTTGAATGATGTTATTTCATTCTCCCCCTACTGGACGCATCAGGAACCACAGGGGCGTTAACCTGTCTGCGCCATAGATCTGCAGACTCCCCGTATTGATAAACACGGAACCGAAAGTGAAAGAGTCCAAAACAAAAATAGCGACGCCATTCTTGAACCTGAATATGGAAACGGTCGCGTATTGTATGGTAAGTTTAGAAATGAATCTTCTCTTAAACATCCAGGCATGTACAACTGTGTTGGTACACATAACGTTACATGGATAATTATTCCGGTATCAAAGCCGTGTAACTCTGTTTATATCCTGGACTCTGACCCAGAATGTTCGACGAAGACTGGCTAAGCATACAAAGATGATTCTACCAGGACACCTTTTAAGCTGGTTATTGTATGTGCACAGTACACAGAGAACCGATTGTTTATTCTCTTACGAAAACGAAGGGATGCAGTCTACTTTCGCGTATTGTTGTTCAAGCGTGGTTTACTGTGACGGAGTACAAAAGCAGTGCTGGATTTAGCACTATTGCTCCATCTGAAATGACCACAGGAACAGTCAAAATGATAAACTGTGGCAAAACAAGTAAATTACGCACGATGCACCATAGTATTTGAAACTGTGTCCAGACTTTTTGGTCCTGTAATCACACACAGCTGTATACAAAATTGATTAATAAGCAATAAGAAACGTTATATACTTGAGTATAACAGAAATACCAGAACAAGTATAAAGAATGTTCCTAACTTGCTTCTGAGTTAGCGATGTGTCTTTATACATTTTACTTGTTAAACTGATACGTTTTTTAAAATGTTGATCATTTTCTATATTTCTTTCATTTCATCTACAGTTTTACTCTGTTCAATGGCCGCAGAGTGCTCTATGGACCAATCTTTATTATGGGAAAGGTAATTTCCTGCAGTGACACTGTGGCAGATTATGAAAACCTGTGTATAATATTCGGTATCCTCTGAACTTTTTTTTGCAGTATTACTGGATTTTAATATGCTAATGCTTAACAAACAGCAGGCTGGTCTAAAATTACTTTTTGGTTTGTCTGTTATCTTTCAGTATCTCCAAGAGTAAGAAACAAAGATCAAACTCTCCAGAACCTAGTAGTGTACATCTGTGAGAAGTAATAGATCCTTGGAGCAAACGCCTACATTAAGTGATCCAAAAATGACTTCTGCCCCGAGGTAAGACACCAGCCATTTTTGCATTTAGCAAATGCTTTTATCCCAAGTAACTTACAGTGCCATCCAGTAGCCTGCAGTCAGAAAGTGAATGACACTTTAAGATACCATCATAGAAAAACTGAAAATATTTTCCTTAAGCTTCAATGCCATTGTTCCTCATTGGTGGAACGATTTTTCCTTAAGCTTCAATGCCATTGTTCCTCATTGGTGGAATGATTTTTTCCAAGCCTATCTAAACAAGGTTTTTGGGATACCCTTGGAAAGGAACATTTAAAGACTCATATGTTTCATGAACTCTTTACTGAATCCTATTAATATACCAACTTCTGTCTTCAACGGAGTTATTTTCTAGTGTCTACTCATCTGATCAATCTAGGAATTTTGAATTACAGCAGTTCTCATGTCACTTAATCACTTTTTTGAAATCCAGATTTGTAAATGGCCTTGTATATAAGCTTCTTCTAAATTAAATGTAAATGTAAATCAAAGTTGCATTCAAGCTATATGTAACAGCTATTGATTGAGACGAGACTGACAAAGATTGGTCTAAAATCCTATTTTGTTCTTTTGTCAGGACCACCAGAAAGAAGCGACAGAGATCAGAGTCTCCAGAACCCAGCGCGGTGTCTCTGAAGAGCAGCAGGTCCATGGAGCAACCCCCTAAACTCAGCGATGCCGCTGTGATCTCTCACCCTCTGTTAGTATGAAAAAAATAGTTGCACATTTACTTTAGTGCATCTCAGATGAATAATGACTTAATTAATTCAGGGAAATAGCACTAAATGTTCCAAATGCTCCAAAAACAGAATATGCAACATAGACAGACAAAGAAGGGCGTCAAAATCATATAACAATAATAATAATAATAATAATAAAGATTTATTTTTATAGTGCCTTTCAAGAACCCAAAGTCATTTTACAAAATGATAAAACCAATTATTGGTAAACAAAATACACAAAACAATCAGAGGGAACATTCATACAAAAAAGTGTTGACAACAAGAAACAACAGATAATTAACAACAAGAGGTCTTGCGATCATATGATGAACATCGGCTATGTCAAGAACATGGTCATGCGTCATTATTATCAGAGTTATTGATAGAAAAATGTGAATAGATTCGTTTTAAGTTGATACTAAACGGTCTGGAGAGAGCAATCAGCACGAACAGTATGGGGAAACATATAAATAGTAAAACAAAAATATATATAATAATTCTGATGGCTTTCAGCTGGCATTGTAATTCTTTTCTTTTCAGTTTTTGGTAGTAAAGTTTTAGTCTGTAAATATGTACTGTCCATATGTAAATTGCTGTTGTTTTTTTGCACTGTCTGTCCATATGTAAATTGTTTGCTTTTTTTTTTTTTTGCACTGTCTGTCCATATGTAAATTGTTTGTTGTTTTTTTGCACTGTCTGTCCATATGTAAATTGTTTGCTGTTTTTTTTGCACTGTCTGTCCATATGTAAATTGTTTGCTGTTTTTTTTGCACTGTCTGTCCATATGTAAATTGTTTGCTGTTTTTTTTGCACTGTCTGTCCATATGTAAATTGTTTGTTGTTTTTTTTTTTGCACTGTCTGTCCATATGTAAATTGTTTGTTGGTTTTTTTTTTTTTTTTTTTTTTTTTTTGCACTGTCTGTCCATATGTAAATTGTCTGTTGTTTTTCTGCACTGTCTGGAGCACGCTCATAAGAATTTCACTCACCAAGGCACTTGTGCTGTGGTGATGTGACAATAAAAGTGATTTGATTTGATTTGATTTAAAGAGATACATGAGCTGAGCAAATTTGTGCCATCCACTTCATCCCAATATCAGACCCACATCAGACAGGACAAAGATGAAGTCATCTGGCAGAAACACAATCTGGAGTCTGCAGATCTGCAGATAGTCAAAGACCAGCACAAAACCAGCATGAAGAACAAACATGAGAAATTATTTGAGGGAATAAAACTCCAAGTTAATGAAACATTTGTGAATATGATCTACACACAGCTCTACATCATAGATGGAGAGAGTGAAGGAGTGAATGAAGAACATGAGGTTTTACAGATGGAGAAAACAGCCAGAACACAACACTCACAAGACACTCCAATCTACTGCAATGACATCTTTAAAGCCTCACCTGAACCGGGATCTGAGGAGAAAGACCAGATCAAGACTGTTCTTACTAAAGGCATGGCTGGAATCGGAAAAACCGTCTCTGTGCAGAAGTTCATTCTGGACTGGGGCGAGGGAAAAGCCAATCAGGACGTAGATTTCATGTTTGTGCTTCCATTTCGAGAGCTGAACTTGATCCGAGATCATCAGTACAGTCTTCACAGACTTCTGCTGGACTTTCATCCTGAACTTCAAGATCTGGACTCAAAGATTTATGAGCAGTGTAAAGTTGTGTTCATCTTTGATGGTCTGGATGAAAGCAGAATCACACTGATGTTTTCAGATTATCAGAAAGTTTGTGATGTGACTGAGACTTCATCAGTGGATGTGTTGATGTCAAACCTTATGAAAGGAGATCTGCTTCCCTCAGCTCTCATCTGGATCACCTCCAGACCAGCAGCAGCCAATCAGATCCCCTCCAAATACATCAACCGTCTGACAGAAATTCAGGGATTCAATGAGTCTCAGAAGGAGGAATATTTCAGGAAGAGAATCAGTGACCAGCATCAAGCCAGCAGAATCATCTCACACATCAGAAGAGCAAGAAGCCTCCACATCATGTGCCACATCCCCGTCTTCTGCTGGATCTCATCCACTGTGCTTCAGAAGCTCCTGGAAGAAGATCTGAGTGCAGAAATCCCTCAAACTCTGACTGAAATGTACATCCACTTCCTGCTGATTCAGATCAACACGAGGAACCAGAAGTATGAAGAGAGAGATCCAGAGAAACTCCTGCAGTCCAACAGAGAAGTGATTGTGAAACTTGCTGAAGTGGCTTTCAAACAGCTGATGAAGGGCAATGTGATGTTCTATGAGGAGGACCTGATTGAGAGCGGCATAGACGCTGATGCCTCAGTGTATTCTGGGATTTGCACTGAGATCTTTAAAGAGGAATCTGTGGTTCATCAGAGGAAAGTCTACAGCTTCATTCATCTGAGCGTGCAGGAGTTCCTCGCTGCTTTCTATGTGTTTTACCATTATGTAATGATACATATTGATACATTTAAGTTTTGCAATGTGATACATAATCTGCATAGAGATGCGGTAGATAAAGCTGTTGAGAGTAAGAATGGACATCTGGATCTGTTCCTGCGGTTCCTGCTGGGCGTCTCACTGGAGTCCAATCAGAGACTCTTACAGGATCTACTGACACACACAGAGAACAGCTCAGAGAGCATCAGGAGAACCACACAGTACATTAAAGAGAAGATCAAAGATGAACATGGACTCTCCACTGAAAGATCCATCAATCTGTTCCTCTGTCTGCTGGAAGTGAAAGATCAGACTCTGTCCAGAGAGATTCAGGAGTTTGTGAAATCAGACAAATACTCAGAGAAGAAACTCTCTCCTGCTCACTGCTCAACAATCGCCTACATGCTTCAGATATCAGAGGAGCCGCTGGATGAGCTGGACCTCAAGAAATACAACACATCAGATGAGGGGAGAAGAAGACTGATACCAGCTGTGATCAACTGCACAAAAGCCCTGTGAGTTTTCAATTATTCAAATTGATTTGCAGTACATTGCTATTTTACATTTATATTAGTGGTGGGCATAGATTAATTTTTTTTTAATCTCGATTAATCTAGATTAATCTTGGAATTAATCTAGATTAATCTTGGAATTAATCTAGATTAATCTTGGAATTAATCTAGATTAATCTTGGAATTAATCTAGATTAAAATGGCTCATTTGAATTCTGCCGAAGGCATTCAGAATATGTGTGCTACCCAAATAATGACTAAAAGTAAGTCTTTGAGAACGGGTTTCTCAAGCCAGGTGGCGCATTAGACCAGGGGCGCATCTCCTGTTTCCAAAATGCATCACAAACTTTAATCTCTTCCCGTCCCAATCCCACGAAAAAACTGGAGGAAAATCCCGTTCCACTCCCGGAAGAATGACTCCCATTCCCTCCCACTCCCGTGTTGTTTTTTTTTTTTTTTTTTTTGCCGATAACTGTCAATTACAGTAACAATATAGTACAGATCACAGCGTGCCCACCTTATTAGTTGAATAAAAACCCAAAATGTCGTTTTTTGTTATTATATTGAACTGAAAGCCATCTTATGCACAGTGTTGCACAGATTAAATTTCATGTAAATCATCCATGCTAACACACACGTCTTCTATTTTTATTTTTTAGACATTTCACTCTCTATAGATATATTTTTCAAAGACGGATTTTCTTAGTTTCTCGCTCAAGTTCACATGAGACCTAAAGCGCATCCTGTTTGCTTAAAAGCGCAACGTTTCGTTGTTATTCTGAGTGCACACAAATAAACGTAGAGTCTTTACAGATTCGAAAGATGTATTAGGCTACTTTTATCTGTATGACCAAGAATGACGGAGATGTAAGAGCAAGTGAGCGCACCGGAGCCTGTCCTGCAGCAAACGCGCTTCCACACAAACACTTCAATAGCGCACATTTCTCTAGGTTAACATCATATTGAGCGGCCATGTAAAGTTGCTACTACATACATCTTTCAGAGGAAAAGCCATATTTGAGGTTGATGAATGAGAGGTGAGCGTTTGGATGTCCTGCCCGATTGTATTACCACATAGACCAGCCGTTAACAATCTGTCCATCACGGACTGCGAGCCTCTAGTTCGAAGACTCGTTCTCGCCCCCTACAGTGCAATTCGGCTAGGTATACATCCGCGCTAAAATATCAGGGTGAAAGTCATCATAGCTTGCGTAGTATAGACCCAGCTCCCAACCCAACTTTGAGAATAGATTAACGGCGATATTTTTTTTATCGCCGATAAGAGTCTCACGTTAACGCAGCACGTTAACGCCGATAACGGCCCACCACTAATTTATATATTTATAAATAATAAATATACTATTGTGATTGAAAACGCTTAACTGAGTTTAAAGTTTAAGTAACATTTTATTTCATCATATATTTTGTCCCATAGTCTTTCTGGTTGTAATCTAGCTGCTCAGTCCTGTGAAACTGTGTCATCAGCTCTACAATCCTCAATCTGTGTCCTGAGAGAGCTGGATCTGAGTAACAATGACCTGCAGGATTCAGGAGTGAAGCTGCTCTCTGAAGGACTGAAGAGTCCAAACTGTCAGCTTCAGATACTGAGGTTTCTAGTAGAAATATTTGTCTGTGTCTTATCTCTGATAGATTTGTCCATGTCTAATATCTTGTAATGATTAGACTGTTTTATTTTTAAAGCGTTTAGACGATTCCATTAGTTTGCCCTTGATAAAGGCAGCAGTTGAGATGTTAACTGCTCCCCGTGTCTCTTGTACTAGGCTGATGGTAGAATTCAATTATTGACAGAAAGATTTCTAAATGCATAATGTTTACTGTGGTCCCATGTTGGAGACTGTGTCTTCTGGAAATTCATAAATCAGGACAGTTAAAAGCCAAGTCTGTGGGCCATAAGTGGTTTCTATCCAGACTATTCAAGTCTAGGCTGATATGAGTTAAGTTTAATATGAAAGAGAACACAATATATATACATACACTGTATACACACGAATGTCATATATATATGACATTCCTTTTTAATGTGAACACCTACATCTTAAGCAAGGATGCGAGATGTTGCTTTAAAATAACATAACATTGAGAAAGATCCAAACAGATAAAACATGTTAATGGCAGGGGTAAAGATGGCTTTGTTGCACAGGTTGGTAATACTTAAATTAAGTTTACATTTACTATTCATTTAGCAGATTTTTTAAATAAAGTAACTAGCAAATTAAGAATAAAACAAATACATATGCTACACTTTAAGTCACAGGTAATTTAGAGCAATGATTTATCACAATAAAATACAATTGTGTAAATTAAACACCTACATGTTCCAAACCTGTGTGATTACTTACTTCTGTAAAACACAAAAGGCGCCAACTCAAACCTGGTCTATGGCGCAATATTTTATAAAAAATATAATATTTTTTGTTATTTAAATAGCATGTTACTAGAAAATGCGCCTCTGGGCGGGTCCACAACACGCGTTCACTTTGCTTATTACATACAGGGACACGCAAAAGCACACAAACATGCCAAATATTATAAAGTAAAGGTGTTCCTGTGGCTCAGTTGTAGAGCATTGCTTTATCAGCACATAAGGTTGTGGGTTAAATTCCAAGGAACACACATACTGATTAAAAAAAGTATAAAAAAATGTATAGCCTGAATGCACTGTAAGCTGTAAGTCGTTTTGGATAAAAGCGTCTGCTAAATGCATAAATGTAAAAGAATATTATTGTGTAGGCTACATAAATAATACAAATGTCATACATGTCATAATGGTAGTCATTGTGTGTATCAGAATTAGCCTACCTATGTGCTCGAGCATGAGCAGATCTGTTTCCTCTCTGGGGACGCGTTCAGTCTGTGCGCCTTAAAATTCTGTATCCACCATGGCGCGAGCACAACTCGCTCTTAAAGGGAATAGGAGAAGAGACTGATTGGTTTATTGAATATTATGCCCCAAAATACACCCATTACTCATTAAGAGAATAGGGACCACGCGCCGGGAGTGTGAACTGTTTTTCTCGTTGTAATACTAGCAAAAGTGGATTCAGACACGCCCTGAGTGCCCCTGTGCCGCTTAGATCGCTAAAATAGGGCCCATAGTGACCAGTTATCAAATTCCAAAAGAACAAAATGCATGAATGAGATTTCGGACATTCTCTTTCTGTAGGTTGTCTGGCTGTATGGTGACAGAGGAAGGCTGTGGTTATTTGTGTTCAGCTCTGAGTTTAAACCCCTCACACCTGAGAGAGCTGGATCTGAGCTACAATAACCCAGGACCATCAGGAGTCCAGCTGCTCAAACACAGACTGGAGGATCCACACTGCTCACTGCAGATACTCAAGTATGTGGGGCAGTTATGACTCATATGTGTTTGTTTGTGTGATGGAGTCAACAAAGAGCAATCTTCTAATACATTTTGTGAGGTGTGACCCCTGTGATTTTACATTTTAAAGGTTGTACATCTAGAGAAAAATCAACACATTAATAATTAAAATAATTTGTAATCCTTTGCAATGTGGTATTTTCCACTTACTAAGACTACTAAGATCGTCAAATTATTATTATTTTTTGTTTTTGAAATTACTTAATACACTTTGACTGCTGTCATATCTAATACAGCTAGCACAGCTTCATCTTTCAACAAAAGTTTCTTCATGAACCCTGCATTGCATTGTTCCTCATTTATTACGTCTGTGTTCAGACGTAACAACTCTGAAGAAGATGTGCGCTCCTAATTTATAAGCGCTCTTCATAAACTGTAAACCATTCTACTCGCCCCGAGAGTTCTCTTCTTTCATTCTGGTGAATGTGTACGTGCCTCCAGACGCATCAGATGATGATGAGCTTTATTTGTCACATACACAATTATACAGAGTATAATGAGGAGTGAAATGTGGTCTCTGCATTTAACCCATCCAAGTGCACACACACCTGGAGCATTGCATGTGTGTGAGCAGGGCCGTTTCTAGCCAATTTGACGCCCTAGGCGAAATCTCTATTGCATCCCTATTGCACACCTCTATTGGAGATTGAGTTCCACAGATTAGAATGCATTATATGTAAATTGACTTAATAGAAACATTTTACACAATTTATTATCTGTAATATCATTGTGTTGCCACTAGATGCCTGTATAGCCCTATGTACCAATCCCTAGTTGCTAAAACATTGCACATACATTTTTTATTACATTTAGATTTGGATACATGTTTAGATACTATAAATGGCTACTTTTTGTCTTTATCTGTTTTTTTGTTCAATTGTTTTGTTGTTGCTTGAAACATTGATTTAAAGTGTCAGTTATTGCATTACTATTTCAGTCAAACCTATACAATCCTTTGTTACCGCAAACTACATATAAAGGCCTGACCAGTGGCAGGAAAGTAATCAATGCAGCTATTAATCCTTTGCTACTCATTAACGCGTGAACTTCCCCTTTAAATAACGTGACGCTCTGCCCTCATGTGTATGACGCTACTTGCAGTAAGTGCTGTGTTAGATCTAGGGGTGGGCGATATGGCAAAAATATCATATCACGTTTTTTTTTTTTTATATCACGATTTCATCATGATTCTTTGTCATGTTGGTTTTACTATTTTGTCTGATCAGTGCAGCCAAAATAGTTTCCCTATTATAAAGACAAGGCCTTTCAAGGTAACAAATATAAAATGAAATGTGGATATTTAGGCCAAAGTGGGCGAAGATAAAAAATATATAGTATTATTTTATGTTTGTTATTAAAAAATAAGAACAAAGATACACATAATATACAAAAAAAAACAAATAAAACCTGCTTCATTTTCAGGTACAATAGGCATATTTAGGGAGTTATTTTTTTCTCTCTTTGTGTTTTGTTGTTTTAACATTAAGAATAAAAATTCTGTCATCTGTCTGTCGATTCTGTCATAGTGTTTTATATATACCATAATTTATTCAAAGTTAGTTTTACACTTGAATTAATTTCTTTCTTCTGCTGAATATAAATGCTTTTTTAAGAGGGTGGGAAACCAAAAAGTTGCAGGTCCACAGTGACTTGCATATTATTATTTAATAAATACAGGTTTGGGGCAACGTGAGTGAGTAAATAATGACAGAAATTACATTTTAGGGAGTACTATCCCTTTAATGACTTTCGGCTGCATAGTTCTGTCCCTTTAAGAGCTTCACGATTCTAATACGAAGTGGAACAATCATATTGTAAACAAGAATCCCTTTTGCCCAGCCTCCAAAAACTTTACACCTCTAGAGTGAGGAAAAGGGCTAAGTCACTCTGGACCCCTCACAACCAGCTCACTCTCTCTTTGAACTGTTGCCCTCTGGCCAGCGCTACAGAGCACTGAGCACCAAAACATCCAGACACAAGAACAGTTTTTACCCCAGGCCATAACCCACCTGAACAAACGATAACACACCCCAGTAATGTGCATCTGTAAATAAATCCTCAAACCTTCATCTGTACATAGGGCACATGCACAGTTCTGTCTATTGACATTTTTATTACTATTGTTATTCATAATTCTTGTCTATTCTCTAAATTATTAGTGTTTTTTTTATTACCGTAATTATATGTTGTCGGCACTATGTTTGTACTTTCTGTACTGGAAGCTCCTAACACCAAGACAAATTCCTTGTGTGTGCAAACACACTTGGCAATAAATCTCTTTCTGATTCTGATTCTGATTTAGAAAACAATGTGCTGCCAAATGCTCTGAACATGTATAGTACTCCAATATCATCCTGGGGTGCTTTGGAAGGCTGTGCCGAGATGAAAAAATGTCTATCACTTAGATAAAGTCTGCTACTTTACTCTCATTTGTACTGTTGTCATGAGTAGCTCAAACTAATTGACTATGTAAGAAATAGTATGGGGCGTTTGTCTATTTTAGTGATTGGGACCCTATGACTTTTGAGCCACACCTGGCTGTTGGACAAAAATAATTTTGCTCACCAGGTTTCTCATCCATACCAACAAATGATTAATACAAAATTAGATGCATAACTAGAGATTTGATTGAGCACCAGTGGGTGGAGCAAATAGTGTGAGGATGTAAAAGTAAGCTTCCCCTTCATGGAAACTTCGAACTGCGTCCCCTAGGGGTCGCTATGGGGGAATGCCTTCAGCGTGACTTGTGTCTGAAGATACATATGTAAAAACACCACCTGTAGGCCGGCGACAGCCCATGACGTCACTACCGGCGCGACCACAATATAAGGGCCGCCGGGAGAATACATCATCCTCTTCTTCGTCTTCACTGACTGGTCTGTTTGAAGCGTGCATTCTGGTAGGAATACAGTTTTCCTTTATTTATCATGGCGAGCACTAGCAAGGCGTTCAAGAAGTGTGTGGATCCGTGTCCTCATTATTTGACACCCGATGACACACACGATTGTTGCGTCTTTTGTTTGGGCGAGGAGCACGCATGCGATGTCCTTGAGGGGGCAATCTGCGTGCATTGTGAGCGATTCTCTATGAAACAGCTCCGCTCTCGTCTGTCCCTCTTTTTGAGGAAAGAGGGTCAGCCATCTGCTTCCCGCGATTCGGGACCCACCACGGCCAAAGCATGGAGGAGGATGAAATCGTGGGGCTTGCAGGTGGATCTGGCCGATGAGTTATAGAGGGAGCTTTCCCTCTCGCACGAGTAGGCCGGGAATGAGGGCGAGCCGCTGGATTACGATAATGTGATCTCTCTGACATCATCTGATCCGGCGGCTAGTGCTCTGCTGGGTTATGCCCAGAAAGAGCAGAAGATGTCTAATGGGTAAGGAAGCTGAGACTGAACTCTCTCAAACCTCCTGCCCTGCGTACGAAGAGCTGCTGGAGGTTATGGAACGTGCCACGGCGAGGCTTCACTTGCCATGGGAGCGAACCAAGATGGCGGCGCCGCCGGGACGCCTCGATGAGCGATACCTCTCCGGCTGAGCGATAAACCCCCAGCTAAGGTGAGCCTTCCATTCCTTCCTGATCTCCATACGGAGGTTGAGAGGGAATGGAAAAAGCCGTTTTCCTCTCGCATCCACAGGTTTCAGCATACTAGTTATGCTAACATTGCCAGGATGCGTGAAAGCGGCTATGAGAGGATGCCACCTGTAGAAGAGACGCTAGCTAGCTATCTCTCTATGGGTGACACAGCTTCTCTAAAGGTTCCCTCCTTGTCGTTTAAGCCACTTCAGGATACATCACGCTTAAATGGCAGGGCGTACGCAGCAGCAGGTCAAGCGGTCACTTCGCTGCACACCATGGCGGTGCTCCAGGCGTACCAGACGGATCTTCTGAAAGACCTGGATAACGGTCAGGGCTTGTCACCTGACGAGGTATCTGAGCTGCGCCGCATCATGGATTTGGCCCTCCGTGCCACCAAGCAGGCTGCCACTGCTATGGGCAGGTCCATGGCAGCCATGGTGGTAACGGAAAGGCATCTGTGGGTGAATTTGGCAGACCTCGAGAAGAAAGAGAAGGGCTTTCTTCTCGATGCGCCAATCTCGCCTTCCGAGCTTTTTGGTACCTCCGTCGAGACGGTGGTCGAGAAGTTCAAGGAGGCGAGGGCGTGCTCAGCAGCCTTTGAAACCTTCATCCCAAGAAGGTCCAGGTCTGAGCCCGAACAAAACAGGGGTCCTGGCCCGGCCTGGTCTGAGGATCGGAGACGGGCACAGAAGGCTACTGTCGCGACTCGTGCCCCTCCCCCACCTGCGGGTAGGGCTAGAGGGAGGTACAGGTCAAGGAGAGGTAGGCGAGAACTGAGGGAGGTGATCCAGATGAAGAGTTCTCAACAACGCTCTTGTCCGGACTGGAGTAAAAATTAACACCTACTCCCCTCCCTCGGGGGGTGGCCTTATCATCGGCTTCCCCTCTCCAATTCCCCTGCAACCACCATCTCCGCCACCTGACCGAGGTTAGGTGGGAACCTAGACTAAAGTCAGACCGGACCTATGATGACTTTGGTCAGGTTCTATGTTCATCAAAACTGCCTTACTGATGGTCCGGACCCGAGGTCTCCTCGGAGGTTTCTGTGGAACCTCCTTGGTCTTCAGGTTATTCTGGTCTGCAAATCCCTGGGAAATCCAATAGGTCCTTATCAGGACCTCTTCATGTGACTGTTGGTCGAGCCAGCATTGATCCTCTCGCCTTAGAGGGTCTCCTATGAGCATGCCGCTACCTTCTGAGTGTCTAAGTTTCCTCTCATCTGAGGAATGAGTTCTCCGCTCTCCAGAGCTCGCTGTTGGTAGAGCTAGCGTTGCTCCCCTCACCTAGAGGGTCATTTATGATCTTGCCACTCCCTTCGGAGCGTCTGAGTTCCCTCTCATTTTTGAGGAATGAGTTCTCTGCTCCTCAGAGCTCTGTGATCGATTGCTCTCCCTGATTGGTCGAGCTAGCCTTGCTCCCCTCACCTAGAGGGTCATTTTATGAGCATGCCTCTCCCTTCTGAGCGTCTGAGTTTCCCTCTCATTCTGAGGAATGAGTTCTCCGCTCCTCCGAGCTCTGTCTTGCTGGTCGAGCTAGCATTGCTCCCCTCACTATAGAGGGTTATCTATGAGCATGCCGCTCCCTGCTGAGCGTCTGAGTTCCTTCTCATTCTGAGTGTCTGAGTTTCTCCGCTCCCCAGAGCTCTGTGATAGGTCGCTCTCCTTGTTGGTCGAGCTAGCATTGCTCCCCTCAACTAGAGGGTCATTTATGAGCATGCCGCTCCCTTCTGGGCGTTTGAGTTCCCTCACTCTGAGGAATGGTTTCTCCGCTCTCCAGAGACCCTAATGGGTAGAGCTAGCACTGCTCCCCTCACCACAGAGGGTCACCTATGAGCATGCCGCTCCCTTATGGGTGTCTGAGTTCCCTCTTATTCTGGGTAATGAGTGTTCCCTCCTCCAGAGCTTGCTCCACTCAAGTGGTAAATTCGCACATCAAGGTTCTGCGTCCTTTCTAAAAATACTGTACGGTAGGGTTACGCGCACAGCTTCGTGCCCTTTTTTGAGTTGGTAAAAGCCCCGGCTTGTGCCTTGGGCCCCGCTCTCTTTGTCCCATATATTTTGGGTCAAAAAAAATAAGAAAAAAATAAATGTGTCGCTACCAAAGGGTCTGTTGAGACAGTTCCCTTAGCAAGCTTGTGTAGAGCAAGCGGTAGCTTCTGAGTGACCGGCCAGGACCTAGTTACTACCACTAGGTGCTTGGCCATATCCCCTTAAAGGAATCGTTCTGATTCCAGACCTTTGAGCTCTACCCTGGGTCCGGTAGTTCCGGCACCCAGCAGGTAAGGATCTTAGGGTATGCAGTTCAGGCTTTCTGGCCGTAGGGGATAATGTCACTGACAGCCATCAACCGTCCCAGGGGCAACTCCCTTAGCCTGGTAGAGTTGGCTAAGTGCTCGCCTTTTTCGCGAAATTGGCTTGCACTCCCCTCAGCATGGTGGCGTGGCTAAAGCGTTCCCCATAGCGACCCCTAGGGGACGCAGTTCGAAGTTCCCATGAAGGGGAACATCTCAGGTTACGTATGTAACCATGGTTCCCCGAGTGGGGAACGAGACACTGCGTCCCCTAGGCTTTGGGCCATGCTTCGGACGCAAGCTTCAGACGAAGAAGCGGATGATGTATTCTCCCGGCGGCCCTTATATTGTGGTTGCGCCGGTAGTGACGTCATGGGCTGTCGCCGGCCAACAGGTGGTGTTTTTACATATGTATCTTCAGACACGAGTCACGCTGAAGGCGTTCCCCCATAGCGACCCCTAAGGGACGTAGTGTCTCGTTCCCCACTCGGGGAACCATGGTTACATACGTAACCTGAGACGATCAGTGTCTTGCTGTAGAGACAGTGATACGCAAATATATTTGCCTATGTGACAAATCCTGCAGAATCTAAATGAGACATTTTTCAATCTTGCTTAAATGCCTTTTTTTG
This sequence comes from Oxygymnocypris stewartii, assembly GCA_003573665.1. Classification (NCBI taxonomy): domain Eukaryota; kingdom Metazoa; phylum Chordata; class Actinopteri; order Cypriniformes; family Cyprinidae; genus Oxygymnocypris; species Oxygymnocypris stewartii. The sequence continues at coordinate 165,964 of QVTF01005012.1, read as the reverse complement.
TTCTGAGGAGAATATATTGAGCTTTGAAACTTGCAATATGTTTTAATGGTGTAATGATGTGATCAAAAGATCAAGGCAAATTTGGTTTCTCATGAAATGAACCATACAATATTTTGTTGTACTCTGTCAGGGTCAAATGCAGAATTTATTCACCCTTATTATTTGTTTGTACTTACGTCTCGTTTCATTTTATCTTTCTTCAGTTTGGACCATGGAGAACATTTAAGGATCACACTAGGACTGCAAAAATGTAAATACTTATGCACACACAAATACACCAATGCATATTTAAGAGATGTTATTATAGATGCCATAGATGTTCTAATCTGTCTTTCTGTGATGATTTTCTCAGATGCCTGTGATCTCACACTGGATCCAAATACAGCACACACTCGTCTCTCTTTGTCTGCAGGGAACAAAAAAACTAAGTGTGAGAGAGAGAATCAGCCGTATCCTGATCATCCAGACAGATTTGAGAACTGTGAGCAGGTTCTTTGTAAAGAGAGACTGACTGGACGCTGTTACTGGGAGGTTGAATGGAGCGGATGGGGTCATGTAGCAGTGACATATAAAGGAATCATCAGGAAAGGTGGGAGTGACTGTCGGTTTGGACTCAATGAAAAGTCCTGGAATATTTACTGCTGTGATACAATTTACTCTGTCTGGCACAATAATAAGAGCACAAACATTCCTCGCCCTTCACCATCTAATAGAGTAGGAGTGTATCTGGACTGGCCAGCCGGCATTCTGTCCTTCTACAGTGTCTCTGACACACACACACTCACACACTTACACACATTCAACACCACATTCACTGAACCCCTCTACGCTGGGTTTCTGGTTTATCGTGATTCTTCAGTGTTTCTCTGTCAGATGTAACAACCTCTTGCGAGGAAGCATGAAGTTAATTGTTAGGAGTATCTATTACATTTCATGAAAACAAATTCAATTCTCAACTGGTTACATTATAACATGTAGTCACATTGTAAGATAACTTGTATTGTGAGGTATCCATCTTATTATTCAATGTGAAGTAAGCCGTTTTCTGTGAATGTGTGAGACTTCTGGTTCATTAGCCACTGTAGGGAAATATCAAGAAGAATAGTAAACTGTAAAACAAACCAGTGTGTTCATAATTAAGACTATACATCAAAATAATATGGCAATAAACACTAGTTTGCAATATCAAGCAGAAAAAAATTATGTTTTGTACAGCTAAAAATAGCTAAAAGTAAATGACACTGGAAGCCAGACATTACATTTACTAATGTCAGCACCGTTCTTGTGGGGTAAATAAGGTGGATAAGCCAGACTGTGAGGTCAAATTCCATTGACTCATGAGTCCATAAAAGTTAATTTAGCTATTTTGTATTTTAGATATTTATTTTAATATGCATGGTTTTCAGTGAAACATGAAATTAATTTTCAAAACATTTGAATCTTCATATTTGATTCATGTCCGTCATGTGGATTTTTTTCCCCACCTTTTAATTATAAGCTATCGTCTGTTGTGTATGTGAGTCAGTGGAGACTTCAGTGAGTCAATGTGATGAGCTGTAGAAATACTCTGAGCTCTGCTGGACTCTTTATTGGCGTGATCATATAAAAGCTACTGCAGATGTTGTAAATGTTTCAGAGGATCCACTGCCTCAGTTTCATCCTGCTGGATTGCCAGGAACTGTTAGATCAGTGTGTTTTATTCCTGTACAATGCACACTACTATATTAAATCACATGTGTGTGTGTGTGTGTTTCTTTTTTCCTGTACTTGGGTTTTGTTAAAACATTTTGTCAGGTAACCTAAAATGTGGTTTTAATTAATTCAAAATAAATTGATTAATGCTACCAGATTTCATTAATTTGTACCAGTGAAAGTAACCCTTTCACACTTTCACAGTTGTGACACGTCACTGTCTGTCTTCACCATTCATGTGGTTTTTGGATTCAGTCTGTTGTTCATCTGCACTCTCTCAGGTCCTGAATGGATGTGTTGTTGGAGTCTCTGTGAGTCTGTGTACGCAGGTCATCTCTCTGTGGGACACGGTCAAAGTCTGAATCATCTGACCGCTGTGAGCTGGGAGTGAGAGACAACTGACACATGAAGGACACAGAGTTGATGTTGCAGCACAAGGGGTAAAACAACGCCTGGTTAAGATGCCTTGAAAAAGCTTTGCACTCCCTCTAGTGGCACAGATCATGACTGCATGGTTTGTGTGTTGGAGCAGGGTTAGGACTGAACTCTGCCGGCTGTGGCCCTTCAGGAACCGAGTTTGACACGCTGGGTGGTTGATTATTTGCCTCCACGTCATGCAATGTGATAATTTAATTCACAGGTAACTATGGATTATCCCTTATACATTTTAAGTACTATGATGTGTTTCTAGACAGTGGTGTTTATAGCGTAATGGCGTGGTGAATGTCAATAAAAAGTTATTACTTCATTAGACGACATAACATTTTCTTGATGTTTAGTTTGTGTTGAGTTTAATTTTCATTCAGACTGTGTGTTCTCCCTGCTGAAAAAAACAATAATGGTTTTACTGTTTATAATGGGACTTGTATTGATTTTAATGGAAACTGTAATTGGTCCCTTTTCTACCGGTAATTAGGCGTGAAAGAGGATGAAAAGAAGAGACGCCATTTCAAGATTTGAAACCTGCCAACACTAGATATTTACACTGCCTGTTTTGTGGTTAAGTTAAGAATTTATTTATTAAAGACATATGTCACCTACACTGAGATGCTTTTTGTGTGTTGCTGTTTTTACATTGGATTTAATCGTCGATCTTTCGACAGTTTACCAGCTCTGGCCAAAATGGCCGAAATGTAGACAACTGAAGTGTGTAGCTAAATTATTTTGATATAGGCCTACAGACTTTGACTAAGAGGACAAAGGTTGGAAGAATACGGCGACAGAAGAATGTTAGTGCCATTAATATTACTTTAAACTGTAAATCCTAATTGTTGCAGGCTTACTCTACTTCCATAAAGCGTTCAGAACATTATATGAAGAGTTTTCCATGTCATCTGAATGTCTTTGTTCTTCATTTGGGGGTTTTCCCGTACGTGCATGAAAACAATGATTTAAGATTACTGTCCACACGCTTTAACAGATGGAAATAAAGATAGAAATCAGACATTTAAAAAAATACATATTATTTGTGCTTTTTGGGTTATTCGTGGTTATCATAGCATCCCATGGGCAAATGCAGGGGCGTAGCCATCATTTCAGAATAATGAATATACTGTATATATAATTAAATCAGCATCAACAAAATTCATCTTTGAATTTGAATTTCTGAAGTGCACATCATGCAATAATCAGACAGTTTCAAAGTTGTTTTATTTTATTTTATCTCATTATAGCCTCTCAATGGCAAGTAACACATATAAGTTAAAAATCACCATGTAATGATAACATATAATATATATATTGTTATAAGGGAAACAGGTCAATTTAGCTCAAAGGGAATCATTAATGCTTTTATAGGGAATTTGAACAGACTCAGTTTCACGGCGATTCACTGAACAAGCCGGATAACAAACTCTGCACTGGATATTAAAATCCCAAAATATAGTGAAAACACTATTAAATAGCACAGTAACAAAATCGACAGATTAAGACATTAACTTGTGAGCACAAAACACAAGATATATCTCTTTTCAATATAAATAAGACTTTATTTATATAAATCTAAGACAAGTAAACTAATCTACACAAGAATTCACACATTCACGCGTTGCAGAAAGAGAGAAAGTGAGGAAAGGATTAGATTAAGAGAATGAGAATTTGATATCCCACGTTTACAGCAATATGTGCGATTGCATAAACCTGAACAACCATCAATCACTTATTTAACACTCGCATTGACTGTTTCAATGAGGCTAAAATCTATATTAAAATTACACCAGCTCAGCAAGAATCTGGGGTTTGTACTTGCGTTGCTTTTGTGTTTAAAGGATTCCCTTTTGTCCTCCGTCTTTGCAGGAAAGGGTTTCTCCGAAGTCGCTGATTGGCTTAGAGTTCAGGAGTCGTTGAAGTGGGCGTTGGTTCTTGGCTGGTTTTGCAGAGTTTTTGGGCTGGTTGTCATTGGCAAATGTAACTTAGCACACGAACTCAACGGAAAGAAAATAAACTAAAGTCAAAGAATAAAAGGATGTAAAGAGACTAGGTGGTTTTTCTTCTCATCATGGTAGCAACTGGGTTGTGGTCCAGAGCACATGGCTGAAGAGATAGTTAGTAGATGGCATTCTCAAGAGAGCGCATTTTCAAGAGAGAGAGTTCATTTTTCCAGAGAGAGAGATAGAGAGCTCAAAAGGGGGGGCCTAGTATTTAAACTCGGCTTTCAGACACCTCCCCAATGGTTGTCTTGACCAATTAGATCCTATGCTGGGCTCTGGCTGCTGCTTTGTTGCTCCACCCAATCAATAAATCAACATGTCATGCTCAGTCACATTGATCGCATTTTACATACTCCTGCAACGTATCCTTTTGGATGTGATTTCTATAACCAGAATATGATACATTTGACAGAAAATCCCTTTGAACAAATGTTTAAAGCTAGAATTATCGAACTCATACATACCAAAAATGACATTAACCCTTAAGGCTTAAGCTAGTCAATACTAATTAAAAGCATGACAAACACAATGATTAAAACAAGGATAGTCAAATTTGTGGGTCACATACATAATATGCAGTTATGCATAGAAATGATTAGTTTCATTAACAATGAGAATGAAAGTCTTTTAAGATGATTTTACAGTTTTGTGACCCAAGGAATTTCAGCCGGATCCTTTGTCCTGTTGGTGTGGTCGGGGGAAGTCGATCTAACACTCCGTAGCTGTGATTTCTATCACAGATTTACATGTAATGGTCACATGTTACATCTCTTTGACCATTAATATTTACTACTCAAATGTATTACCAAATTTGATAGCCTCCTTCCTGCATTGGAATTATCATTAAGTGTTCTTTTGGTTTTAATGTTGCAGGCTGTATTCAGACGGGCTGGAGCTAGGGTCTGATTTATGTCTTCCTGCTGTTGTCTTGTGGAATTCGGCTCCTTCATGTTTCAACCATGCTTTGGTCGAATCTTGATTTGTCTGATTCGGTCCTTGATATACTACAACCACCACCTTTTATTTATGTGTTCATCTTATTTACTTATTCTAAAGCTATTTGTAACAAAGGGCAAAACCATACAAAGCCACACAACTGTAAAAGTTGCTACTGAATTAGCACACCTTTAGCTAATTTCCATTTTCACCTCCGCTGGTTTATATTCTTCTTTTTCATATTCTTTGTCAGATTCATCAATTGGCAATCTTTCAATTAATTTCTCTGCTTCATCAAGTAAAGAGCAGTTTTCCCCATTTGAAAGGTCTACAATTTTAACCTCCGCTGGTTTATATTCTTCTTTTTCATCTTCTTTGTCAGATTCATCATCTGGCAATGTTTCAATGAATTTCTCAGCTTTATCAAGTGAAGAGCAGTTTTCTCCTTTTGAAAGGTTTACTCGATCCAGTTTACAGCAACTCAGGCTTGCCTTCAGCTTTCTTTTAGGGAGAGTCAGGACGTCTTTGGAGTGAAAGACAAGGCTAACATGATCCCACACATAAAACTGATGTGAATACATGCGTTCTGTCACTGCTGTGTTTTCACGGATTACCAGTTGGAAGTTGTGAGTTTCACAAATGGCTTGGGCTTTCCAGATGATTTGATGTCCATCATAAGCAACCCATGGGCTGGATGTAAGCAGTGGAAAATGACTGAAATTCTCATTAAACTGAGGGCTGTGCACAATAACAACATACTCAATCTCCTGTTTGAAGAGTTTGGTCCCATAGATCCGGAGAACTGGCTCTTGACCCTCACATTTCTGCTTCTTGTAGGTTTCCATCAGTTCAGTCAGAGGAAACGTGAAGCGGAAGTTTCCGTAGCGTGAGGTTTTGTTCAGGAACAAGGGTGATGTGGTGAATTCTCTCAGGAATGGTGGATGAGTTGTTTTTTCTTCTTTGGTCATATCTGGGAACAATTTATCTTGGTAACGCTCCTCAGCTGCTCTTATATCTGCTTCATTAATCTTTAGGCTCCACCATGAAAATGAATCTTCATCAAGACCCTTGAATCCCTCTGACTTCCAGATTTCCACAAGACTTGTCTTGTTAGTGACATGAGCCACTTCTGTGATGTGAAACTCAACAGGAGAAGGATACTCAGGGATGTCTTTCAAAAGATATGTTTTATACATATGTAGATGTTTTATCGCATATTTTATTTTCAGATCTTTTATTGCAATGTGCTCTTCTTCACATATGAATGCTATTGCTTTTCGAGCATTTTTTTGGGGGCTGAAGTTTGCCTGGGAAGACAAAGTACAGTTAGATGAGATATGTTTTAGTCATATTCGCATATACAGTGAAATAAAATGACAGTTTACTTCTAACTTCACAAATACACACTATATATATCCTGTATGGAAAACAAACACTGAACAGTATTACAGGAGACACAAAGTAAAGCACATTTAAGTAGAATTACAGCGATGTGGATATTGTCAAGCAATCATGTAATGAATTATGTAATAAAGTGTCATGCAGAGCGGGCTGTCATACAGTACAGTAAACACAATGGTTAATCATTCACAAACATTATATCCATGTTTGTATGTTTGTTATTTCTAAGTAAAATTTTAAGGTGAATTATGTAAATATAAATGAGGTCTGAACAAGCTGCAAACTGTGATTTTTGTACCTACAATAATAAAAAATATCAAGAGCATGTACAAAATAGTACAAACCATGTTTTGAAATAGTTTGTTGTAAACTGTTGTTAAATGAACATAAGCAATTTTCATATTCACATTTTATCAAAAAGCTGCAATACTATTAAAGATGACAGCTAGGTGCATTAAAAGCAATATATTCAGCACATCTTGGTTCTCATATATAATGTAGATTTTTGTTCATCAGGAGTTTGATGTCGAATGTAAAGATGCGCTTACTTACTGTCATTGTTAGATGTATATGTTCTCAAGAAACGTGTGATGTTCTTCTGCTGTGTCTTGTGATGACTGAGATCTTTCCTCTGCTGGTTTTTAAAGGCTTTCCCTCGGATGATGCCACGCCTATGAGGGCTGTTTATTTACAAACGAAACTTATCTTCCCTAACTTATCTTACGAAATCAAACAGGAAACATTTTAGTTTCATTCTTAGCTCAAAACAAATAAATATAAAACTGATAAAGAGTAAACGAAGCAACATAATGTATCACAAAACAAGCTTTACCAAATTTAGGCAACAGACTAAAATGTGTACAAACATAGCCAAAGAGAATCAGCTCATTTTAATCTGACTGCTTTTTTGTACACACATGTGAAAGGATATTATGGCAGATTCTCTGAAACGTACAGTCTGTACATGTAATTTCTTAGAAATCTCTGTCTTAATAGACTGTGTGTCATTATGGGGTTGTTAGTCATTTCCTTTATCTTCATCTTCAATACAGTCTTAGTCACTCTCTCTACATTATATTGTGAGTGAAACATGACTAAACACCATCGACACCTTTAACACTTGTCTTCACACTGTCTTTATTTAGCTCATTTGTCTTATCGTTAATGAAAAATGTATTAATATTGCAGTAGTGATTATAAGTAAAATGTGGGTCTAAATATAGAGGTCACATGACTAGCTGAAAACTGTCAAAGTTTCTCAATATATTCTGTTATTAGACACTTTCTTGTGTGGAATGAAGTTGAGCTAATAATGGCTGTCTGTCAATGACACGATTTAAACAGTGGTGGCAAGTATTTAAAATCTAATGATCAGAACAACAATAAAAAAATCTGCATCTTCAGGAAATCTGACTTGGTTTCTTTTATGTCTGATCACTGAGTCAGCAGCGATTCACTAAACGATCCGTACAATATTGCCTTTTTTCATCCTCATTGCAGGAAAGGGGGTTTCCTGAGGTTGCTGATTGGCTGAAGGTTCAGTAGTCGTTGAAGTGATGTCTTGGGCGTTGGCTGGAGTTGTGGAGTTGTGGTCTTGTTGAAGTTTTAGATGGGCGCTCAAGGTTGGACTCAGAGACACGGCATTGGCAAACTTAATGAAACTCTCAACGGAAAGAATAGAAATTAAAGTAAAATGATCCAAGGATGTAAAGAGACTAGGTGGCTTTTCTTCTCATCGTGGTTAAGTAGCAGCTGGACATGCCAACTGCTACTTAACAACAAGAGCACGAGCATGCTCAAAGAGCGCTAAAAGGCAGAGTCAATATGAGGTGGCAAAAAGAAATAGAGAATGGTTTGATGATTTCCTGAGTTTTTAAACTCGGCTTTTGGACATCCCAACTGGTGTCTTGACCAATTAGATACAGTCTTAGCTCGGGGTGTTACTCTGTTTATCCTCCCAATACATACATTTATGATGTTATCTTATCAGTCACATGGTCCGCACTTTACACGCTCTTGCAAAGTATACTTTTGGATGTGATTTGCATAACCAGAATATTATATTTTTGACAATAATTAATTGAAGAAATCATTTCAAGCTAGAATTGTCACACACATACATACCAAACATGAATATAAACCCTTAAGCTATTCGATAGTTATTAAAAAGACATACACAATAAGTGATTAGAACATGATAGTCACATATGTGGGTTACATATATGGAGTTATGCATATAAATTATTTATATCACAGATTTACATGGGAGGGTCATGCGGTGCATCTCTTTGACCATTAATCTTGGTTATTTGCACTGTTTTACAAACACATAGGCAAACAACAGCGCTGGGACTGGAAGATGGTAGCCATGAGAGCAGAACACCTCAGCCACATTCTCTGGGGTACAATTATGTGGGTGCCTTTGTACTCAAACTAACCAGCTCAAACAGGAGTCAGGTGGCACTCATTAGCCTGACACAACAAATAAATATAAAACTGATAAAGAATAAATGAAGCAACATAATGTGTCACAAAACAAGCTTTACCAAATTTAGGCAACAAACTAAAATGTGTACAAACATAGCCAAAGAGAATCAGCTCATTTTAATCTGACTGCTTTTTTGTACACACATGTGAAAGGATATTATGGCAGATTCTCTGAAACGTACAGTCTGTACATGTAATTTCTTAGAAATCTCTGTCTTAATAGACTGTGTGTCATTATGGGGTTGTTAGTCATTTCCTTTATCTTCATCTTCAATACAGTCTTAGTCACTCTCTCTACATTATATTGTGAGTGAAACACGACTAAACACCATCGACACCTTTAACACTTGTCTTCACACTGTCTTTATTTAGCTCATTTGTCTTATCGTTAATGAAAAATGTATTAATATTGCAGTAGTGATTATAAGTAAAAGTTTGGGTCTAATAATGGCTGTCTGTCAATGACATGATTTAAACAGTGGTGGCAAGTATTTAAAATCTAATGATCAGAACAACAATAAAAACATCTGCATCTTCAGGAAATCTGACAAACGCAGTCTTGGTTTCTTTTATGTCTGATCACTGAGTCAGCAGCGATTCACTAAACGATCCGTACAACATGAACTCTGCACTAGAAATTAAAATCCCAAATATAGTGAATACACTATTACATAGCACAGTAACACGATCAGCAGTTTAACACATTTACTTGTAAGCACAAAACATAATATAAATAAGACTTTATTGGTTAAATCTAAGAAATGTAAACTATCCTAACAAATGAACACATGCATTCACACATGTTGTAGAAACAGATAAAGTGAGGAAAGGATGAGTTTAAGAGAATGAAAATGAGAAATACCAAGTTTATAGTTACAGTGCTCAGCGTAAATGAGTACACCCCCTTTGAAAAGTAACATTTTAAACAATATCTCAATGAACACAAAAACATTTTCCAAAATGTTGACAAGACTAAGTTTTATATAACATCTGTTTAACTTATAACATGAAAGTAAGGTTAATAATATAACTTAGAGAACAACATTTTCAGTTGTACTCAAATTAGGGTGATGCAAAAATGAGTACACCCCACTGAAAGTCTCTGGAGCAAAGCTAAATTTTAGACTACAAATGTCTAATTTAACAAGAATTCAACCACAGGTGAGTCTAATTATTCATTACACAGGTGTTCAGCAGACTATAAAAGGGTGTTACTTAAAGAAAACCCCTTCCCATTTCATTCTGTCAGCAATGGCACCACATGGAAGAGAAATGTCACAAGACCTGAGAAAGAAAATGATTTCTTTACACAAGAAAGGTGAAGGCTACAAGAAGATCAGCAAAGCTTTACTTATCAGTCAGAATACTGTAGCAAAAGTGGTACAAACATGTAAAAAAGATGGAACTGCAACCATCTCACAGAGACGTCCAGGTCGTCCACGGAAGTTAACACCTCGTCAGGAGCGTCTTCTGATGAGAAGGGTTGAAGAAAATCGACATGCAAGTTCACTGCAGTTATCTAAAGAAGTAGAAAGCCAAACTGGGGTGACTATTTCCTGTGACACAATACGGCGTACACTGCAGAGGAATGGCATGCATGGGTGCCGTCCACGAAAGAAGCCTCTCCTAAAGCCCAGGCACAAAAAAGCCCGCCTAGAGTTTGCCACGGCCCATGCTGACAAAGATGAAGACTACTGGGACTCTATACTCTGGAGTGATGAGACCAAGATCAATGGTTTTGGAACTGATGGCTTCAAAACTGTATGGCGTGAGGAATACAAAGGTGAGGAATACAAAGAAAAATGCATGGTGCCTACAGTGAAACATGGTGGTGGCAGTGTCCTTATGTGGGGCTGCATGAGTGCTGCTGGTGTCGGGGAGCTGCATTTCATTGATGGCATCATGAATTCACAAATGTACTGCTCTATACTGAAAGAGAAGATGCTACCATCACTCCGTGCCCTTGGTCGTCGTGCACTTTTCCAACATGACAATGATCCTAAACACACATCTAAGCCAGACAAACTAGTAGTTTGTTCCAACTGCATCAAAGTCAACCTATTTGAAAAGTCTGGAGACTTTTAAAAGGAGAAAAGGGTAGTGATGGTGAAGTGAAGCGTTCTGAACCAGTGAAGCTTTAAACCCAATTGTATCGGAAAAAGGTTCATTACTCAAAGCTTTTTTAAACGGTTCATGCTGTGGCCACCTAGGGGTCATACAATTGAACAACACCTTCCAAAATACTGTGATTCATTACAGCTGCTGGTTTCACATCTGGTTCTACTACTGATTCCTTGTTTTAATTTATTGTATAAAAATAATGGCCATTGTCAAAGTCATTAACTTGTGTCGGTGTACTGCCACTAAAATAATTCAAATAAATCAAACAAACTCTTGAATTAAATCTGTTATCTGTCAATGCTAACTCTGTCTCAGTCCTTAGACTGTTATTTCATGGGCAAAGTTAATTTGACACTAATATATACATTAGGATAAAAAGAAAACAATGCAAACGCATTATAATGTAATATAGTGTAAAGGAAACTGCGCTGAGCTTTGCTTCATTTGAAACAGATACTGAAGCAGTCACGTGGTCATCATAGATCATGTGCTTTTGGCAAAATGAATCAAGCTCCGATACAGCGCTTCAATGTGAGATGTTTCGTTTTTTTGATACAAGCTTCGAAGACTCTGTGTTGAACGTCACATTACTAGAAAACAGTGATTTTGACACCTATACGGAGGTTGAAAATTATGAAAATAATCATAATAGAAAGGTAGAAGTGGTTTTATTCTTAGTTTGACAAAGAAAGAGGAATTTGTCCAAAATATGTATTTTAAAAAATATGACCAAAAAAGTCTTTAGTCTTTGCAACTTTAGGGATTTTATCTATGCACAAACAGCTTGTAACACTCCAAAGAGAAAGAAAACTTGAAATCGCATCATGTGATCCCTTTAAATTACCGTGATCCCACTTGCCGCGAGAGCGCTCTGAGTTTAAAGCGTTCTCCACCACTCCTCTCTCTACAAGGAAATATATTATTTCATGATTATTAATATATTCTTATGGGTCTAGTATTATGTATATTTGGCATCTTAGGTAGGTTTATCCTAATTAAAGCAGTCAGATGACTTCACAAGGATATATTTATAATATTAAAATAATGTATTTTCATGCAACGAGAGTGATAGGGAGCGCATTATACTCGCAGCTCTGTAGCGGCTGGCTGGTTGAGTATCCAGAGAAGTATCAGTAAGCAACCAATTGTAATCACGTTCATTTGACTGCTTAAAACGTCAAACATACAAAAGAAAAGATCATAAGATTATATTCATAACATAAAAATAGTAGTTTTCCTTGCAGCAAGAGTGATAGGGAATGCGTTATACTTGCATATCTACAGTGGTTGAGACTGCCAGCCACCAGCCAACTAACTGTAGTCAAATTAAAAAAAAAATCCTACATGTCATGTGCATGCTAGGCTCCGTAGATTATACGGTTTTAGGTGAAAAAATAAATCAAATAAATAAAAACAAGTTGTTCTTGAGTTAAACATACTATCTTTAATAAAAAAAAATTATGTATTGATGGACGTATTGCTTGTCTCATATTAAACAAATTATCTTTTATCTCTCCTTCAAGTGATTTCTGAAGGCTAATGAAGAGATTAGCAGTGACATGATCACAGACACTCCTTCTTCAGACCAACAATATGGGTTATACATTTTTTTCATGAGTTCACATTTGCATATAATACATAGAGTAAAGTTTATGCGTATGTGCCGTGCTGTCCGAAGGGAGACTCCGAGCTCGAAATTTTGGCCCGAACCATAAATTATATCAGAACTACAGATTACGCAAGTCTGACATTTGCTTACTTGATATTGAGAAATTATTCTCTGTACTTTAGACCGCGATGGAAAGGCAGACATCAACAGGTCTGGGATAAAAAAAAAAAGTTCCTGGAACAAATTGTTCCAGGTAATTTAGGTGGAAAAACGGCTTACAGGAGTTTTGCCGCTGGCTCTTCGTTGGAACATTGGCATGGATTAACTACATTCTTAGCCATTGGGTGAACATAGTTAATCCCACACTGAAACTGGTTTGACGAGACCTTCTCCCATCTGAACTCAGTGAACTGTCCTGCTCTGATTAATAAACCAAAGGTTATTCTCATTCAGGCCTGCAGAGGAGGTACGTCATGATCGATACAACTCAGTGGTTATCTTATTTGTATTTATTTGTGTACTTAGCATTACTGTGTTTACAGTGAGATTGTCTTCCATATTGTGAATAATTTCTCTGTCCAGAGCACAAAGGAGGTGTGTATGTTAGTGACAGTGCGTTTGAATCAGACTCCTGGGTTCACAGGGAGAAAGACTTTGTCTGCTTTATGTCCGCTCTTCCCGGTGAGTCCAAAAACAATAAATAATAATACAATTTAAAAAAACTGCCTGCAGATATGAGATTTGTTGATTTTGCTCATATTCAAAGGGTTGACACGATTAAAACAACGTTGTCTTCTTTTTGTTAAATATATTAGTTTAAGGTCGGTTCACACTTTGAAGAAGAAACTGCCATGTTGAACTGATGAAACCACTGATGAAAATCAATGTTTCTTCCTTAAAGAGCAAAGTTTCAAAGGTTGCTTTGAACGTTATTGTATGACTTGACAATGAATGAATTATCTCCACAGATGTCTATGCGTACAGGAGTCCTGTCAGTGGAAGTTATTTCATCACGTACATAGTGGATGTGTTCACTACAAGCGCTCATCAATATGACATTATGGAGTTGTTCAGGAGGGTAAATTGTTTTTCTTTATTCCAGCTCAAAAGTCAAAACAATCTCTTTCATTTTATTCATCCCGAGTGCATTGCTCAGTTCAAATGAATGACTTTGCTTCTTGTCACATCCAAATACAATCTCTTTTTTTATAGATCGCCTCACGCATGGCGAGTGACCAACGATTCACACAAGAGAAAAAACTACTCCCTTGTATTGAAAGGACAAGCCTTGTAAAGAAATTCTACCTGTTTCCTGGACTCTAATGATGTTTAGAGACAAATCACTACAGGTGAATATGGTGAAAACATCTCCGTACTTCCTCAGTTGATTAATCAGTACATTAAGACAATTGCCTTGTATTACAAGTTTTCTGAACTGTTGTTTAAACATGCAAATGAGGCATTAGCTAACTAAATATGCACACATTTAAATCCATTTCACAGTAATAAAGAAAATAAGTCTAAAACATTGAATGAATTCAGGTTCAAAATTCAGTGAATAAGAAAAAAACTCATTTTGAGAAAAAACAGCCTCTATATTGTATTTTGAGTGTTTAAATGATTCTTCATAGCAATCTGTGTGTTCAAGAGAGCAACCATACATCTGTGTTGATTTATTTCCTTTATTTTATTTTCATTCATTTATAATCCTTTAGCATTTAATAATTGTATTATTCCATTTAATCATATGATCATTTAAACCTGCCATTTCATTGATTCATTATTGATGAGTCATTTATATTATAATATTATTGTTTATCCATAGTTGTTTAGTCTTATGATGTGTGGTTTCAAGAGATATTTTTCTTCATAAGTAAGAGATCAGAGAATGTCTCCATTTCAGGTTTTTTACACAGTAAAACAGTCATTTTCCATCGCTATTATTTTGTGGTATAATAACACTTGTTGAATTTGGGCTGGTCAGATATTTAAATCTGAGCATTGAAACATACACAACTATGATTATTCAATAAACTCTGCTCTACTCGGTCAACTTCTTGGCTGATAAAAGACTGTTCATACAGTTTTGGGTACCAGACAAAGCACTGGTTTGGGGTGTCATAAATAAAAAAATTGCTGTCTGGTTTTGGATAGACAAACAGATATCAAACAAATAGTTTGCACCAGCAGCAGAAACTCTGAGGCGGCTGACAGCGATCTTTTTGTGTGACGTTAATGAACGTCAAAAACCAGTGAGTGGAGGACGCTGTGATCAGAGCTGTTTTTGTTGTGTGTCGTGGGTTTCATGATAACGGAGATGGAATGTCAACGCACAATATACACGATTGCAAGAGCAAAATATTGGGCCAAGAGACTAAAATCTTTAAAATCTTTATCACCTTTTCGCAAACTTTGTTTTTGTCATTTTCCTACTCCTACTACTGCTTCAGTCATCCGCAAACAGCCACATCTCATTAATATCATTATCTGATATTTACAAAATTGTTAAATCTAAAGCTATAAAAAATCATTCTAAATCAATATAACATTCATATAATCAGAAACTGGACTTGACATGAAGTTGGTGGATCACTTGTACACAACTAATTTTTTTTCTTAGCTTTGCTGGTTAAGTTCAGTGTTTTCTATATGAAATCATTATTAAAGCAACCAATGTAATATTAACACCAAGATATCAAGTGTCAAGAGCCCAACAAAAGCATCTAAACCTCTGTTAATTATCAATAAAGGCTTCTCTAGAAGTCTGACAGAAATAAACTCAATCTACTCAATGTGATGCTGTGTGTGAAGCTGTTTAATCAGATTTTGAGATATTTTATTCTTCTTTTATTTCAGTTGAGTTCATCTTCGGCTGTGACTGAATTCAGTTGTAGTTCATGTGTTTCTCTTTCCTTCAGTGATTCTGTTTGTTAACAGCAGGTGTTCACAATTAATGATCAATCATCACATAATTATCTTCTTAACTCCAGCACTGCTTCAATTCTACTTTAAGACTCTGTAGTGTGGAAACACATGAACACTGAGCAGTGTGGAGATTTTACTGTGAACTATTACATAAATCTGACCTGTTTCATTCACGTATGACTGATGCATGTGAATCTTATTAAGTTTATTGATTTGTTTATTTTAAAACTATGTAATCTAAATGGGTGGAAAATTATTATGCAATTGAATTACATAAAATGTACATTTAGACCGAATCATTTTTTTGAGTGCATTTTTTGGTAAAAAATATGGCGATAATCGCATTTTCATACATGTTTATAATATTTTAATATTTGTAATTAAAAAGAGATATCTAAAATCTGTTCTGTACATTTTTTTAACACTGAAATGTTATAAAAATGAAATAAAGATTACAACTGTTTTCAGTGTCTAGATATATTTTTTTATATATGTAAATTTGTGAATATTTAATGAGATATCAGCTCATTTGAATTTCTAAACATGCTTTGTCAGAAAACTTGCAATGCAAAAAAAAATGTATAATAATGTATTTAATTTATTGGTAAAATTTCAAGTTAATTTGTTTAAAAAATAATCCCTATTCACCTGTAGTTTTCCGCATTGTGTGTGTGTGCACGCACGTGTGTGTGTGAGAGAGAGACAGGGTCACATCTCAGCACATCAGCTATCTTAATCACGGCTTGCGTGAGTGTGTGTGTGTGTGTGTGTGTGTAAGAGAGAGAGAGAGATGGTCACAGCACAACGGAGTGTACAGCATGTAATAAATCGTTTTAATCGCGGCTTGTGTTTAAACAAAGGTGAGTTTTGAAAGTAATGTTGAAGGTAATTGTTCTCTTTAACTAAACGAACCTATAGATGTGTTTATTCATAAATTCAATTAAATTCAAGTTTATTTGTATAGTGCTTTTCACAATACGAATTGTTGCAAAGCAGCTTTAAAGAAAATGAAAGATTCTACAAGATATTAGTAATATCTTATCAGTGGTCAAGATGATGTACATATGGCAGACATGTACGGTAAAAATCTGTTAATGACGTAATCAAACAGACGATGAACACTATTAACAGCAATGATTATATAGTTGCAATTAAACTTATAACCAAATTTGGTAGTTTTGTATATTGTTTCAGGGTTGGTATCGTCTGAGGTCCTCAGAGGGGTTGGCGTCATCTCTTCTCAGGTGTTCTGGATCCAGACTGAAGCTTGTGTAATTCCTAGTTACCACGGGATGTTAATCCCATGACAGAAACAGAGAAACAAATAGAGACATTATTAGCATAGCTGCTATTCCAACCAAGCTACAATGATTTGTTCATCCCAACCTAAAGAATTGGCTTTAAAAATCTGTTTAATGTTTAAAAAACACTTTCAATAAATTCTGTAACAAACAATGTATGTGACAGTAAACTGACAGATCCTTCCATTTGTTTTAAGATGTTAAGAAAAAGAAGACTGGAGACACATCACTACATTTTCTTTGATTGCACTCATATCTCTGTGTGTGTAACACTTGTATACATATGGTCAGTGATCGATAAATGTCTGTAAATGAGCTTCATAGAATTTATTTTTATGTCTAGCATACACAATGTCAACTGAGCAAATTACAAATAACTTAGGCTTTGAGATACTTAGACTTAGATACTTAGAGTGAAATTGCAAACATGGCTGTCCGGATCCTTGAGTCTATGACCCACAATCAAACAAGACAAGATATCAAACATATACTGATCATATATGATAACCTCATCATGGCTGATACTTATATGAAATGCATGGAAAGTCCTGTCATCGTGATGGGAGATTTCTAGATATGTGTTTGTTTGTGTGTACATGATGCAGGAGTTCAAAACATTTTGTGAAATACATATTTTAATATTCTAATGCACTGTTGAATGTCGATATATACACTCACATGCCAAGTGTTATTCATGTGAAAGTATTATCAGCTCATCTATACCATTATATATGTCAATCTCTAGATATCAGGCCATTAAATGATGATTATATCTTCATCATCACAGTTTCTATCGCTTGTCTTGCCATAACAAACATGTTATGTTAGCTTTGTAAGTGCCAACCCCCCCAAATAAAACAAATGCTATTCTCCATAATGGTGACAAATATACTTTTCAATAAAACATCAACATTTGAACCTCTGTATTTCTCAAAAAGAGCTTATCTAGACGTCTGACAGAAATAAGGTCAGTCCGGTTAGTAATGAGTGAAGCTGTTTGTGGAGTTGTTTAATCATCCTCAGCCGGGATCTTGAGAGATTTAATGTCTTTTATTTGCAGTTGTTTTGCAGGCTGTGGCTGGAAGTCAATAGCAGCTCTTGTGTTATTATCTAATGAACTGCAGAGCATCTCCAGTCTTATTTTTAGCACTCTGTAGTGTGCATACTGAGCAGTGTTCATGTAATTGTTTCATCTGGGCTGACCCATGTGGGGCCCTCATGGAAACTGAGGACAACACTGGCTGGGCCCCAGTTAGATCGTCCAGGTGCCACTCATCTGGGCCCCACATGTATTAGCTTGCTGGGTAAAAGTTATATCATAATTTGCACACATTGAGTCCATTCTTCATCATATTTTTCAAATGCATTAACTGACAATCAGGTCTAAACAAGCTGCAAACTGTACACATGTTGGTCATTTGTGTACCTACAGTAGTTTAAAAATCAGGAGCATGTACCAAATCTACACTAGTCAACATTTGATGGGAATCAAACCTTTCATTAAAGCTGTCCTAAAACCAAAATGTGTTCTTGTCTTAGGTAAACTGCTGTTATATTGAGTCATATTTTATCAAAATGCTGTAATATTGTAAAAATGTGACAGTTGTGTGCATTAAAAACCAATAAAATATATTCAGCATATTTTGGTTCTCGCTATCTTATTTAGATTTTTGTTCAAATCGGTTTTATTAGGCTTTAGAAACTCTCTCGTTAATGTATGAAAACAGATTAATTAGTGATACATTAATCACAAACACATCTATGAACCAGAGGAAGTAATACTCAAACATTTATTAGACACGAAAGAAACAATTGCTCCAGCATTGTTGTTGATGCAATACAGTTTATTTTGTCAGTTTTTGAAAATAACAAGATGAAATGCACTACATTTTCCTCCTAATAACCTTTTTTCCAGTAATCACACAAGAAAGATGTAAGTGAACCCCTGCATCCTAAAAGGTCAAAGATTAGATGCAGAAATATCTCTAAAAATGAGCAACTCCCAAAGATATATTCCCAAAACGAACTGTACCCAGATCTCTACACTACACACACACACTCAAAGAAATGACCAAAAAACAAATGGTCCATCATTTACCTATATTTATCCATCACCAACCAAACCTGTCCTGATATAACACAACCCTTCACCATTATCTACTGTTAACTAGTTCCTATTCACCCAACATCCAGCACCACATCGTGAATAATCATAACAACAACAAGCATATATATAACTGCTCAAACACTAACATAAATCAGATATTAGCCCCAGATATCTGTCTACTGTATTTGTGAAGATATAACATTAAGGTAAAATCCCCCCTCCCCCCCCACTTTAGTATAATAACTGTTTCTTTAGATTGATTTACTTTCATGATTTTTCTTTCTCATCACTTATTTTTCATTGCACTTCTCTTTGTCAGCAGTATCGTCCACACATTTTATTCACAAGATAATTATCATCTATGCTCATGTGGCTTCAGTAATCATGCAATCCTGATGTTACTCATTTTCTAGACACTTTAGATAAAAGCATCTGCTAAATCAAATTAATTGAATGATATGCTAAGTAATTAATCAAGTTATTTCCAATTCAGTGTATATATATATATTACAATTTGCAGAGAAAACAATTGAAATAAGAATAAAAAGATAGTACATGGTTGTGAAAGAGTAAATCACTGATTAGACTATTTTTGTTTAGAAATGATAATTAAACATTAAATGAATGCTTTAAAATGACAGCTCTACTTTAAGGAATAACGAGAGCAACAGATGGATGGATATTGTAGAATTCACTCTGTCACACGTTTAACAGACAGAGCAGAAGCAGTGGGGTCACTGGCACACCACGACTCAGGATTGGGATAGTCCCCCTCCTTCAGTTGGTAACTGGGTTCAGCATAGTCAGGACCCTCGTAGAGATCCCAGATACCACTGAGCACCTTACAAGAGCGGACCTGTATTAAACCACAGCCGTCCAAAGAACGACAGTCAACTGTTGTCTCAAAGTTTGGGCCTTCAAAATTCACTTTTTCATAGAGCTGGATCTTATAAGATGTCACACGTTTAACAGACAGAACAGGAGCATTTTTGCCATTGCCCCACGGCTCAGGGTAGGGATATTCCCCCTCCTTCAGTTGGTAACTGGGTTCAGCATAGTCAGGACCCTCGTAGAGATCCCAGATACCACTGAGCACCTTACAAGAGCGGACCTCTTTTAAACCATATCTGTCCAATGAAGGACAGTCAACTGTTGTCTCAAAGTTTGGGCCTTCAAAATTCACTTTTTCATAGAGCTGGATCGTAAATGGCAGACATTCAAGAGACCAAGCAGGATCAGGAACAGGAGATGGAGCAGGAGCAGAAACAGTGTATTTGCCATCGTTCAGTGCCTTCAGATCGGGATACTCTCCCTCCTTCAGTAGGTAATTATCTCCATTGTTGTCACAACCTTTCCAGAGTTTCCAGACACCTCGGATCACCTTACAGGAGCGGACCTCTGTTATACCGTAGCGATCCAGTGATGGACAGTTCCCTGTGATCACACACTTGGTGCCTTTAAACTCTGGCTGATCGTACAGCTCAATCACACACTTGAAGAAAAAGAGAGAGAAAAGGGAGTGTGAGATTGTTTTTTTTCTTTGAATAAAGGTAAGTGTGCTGTTTTTGAGTCATCAAAAAACCTTGACTATTGCTGGGTTTCCATTCAAAGTTGTGAATTTTACTTGCACAAAATTGAAATATCGCATAAAACACTTGCCAAAAAGCACCTTTCCATCCAACAAGACAAAGAGAACAAGATCATCACTTCCTGATAAACTGCCACTATACATCACTGAGAAAAGTATGAGAAATAATTGTCATATATAATACATTACTTCCACCTCAGCGCGAGCAGACGAAACACTATAAATGCAGTCATTGTTTGGGAATGCAGTCGTGTAAGACAGTAATTATACAGAAAAACTTTAACGACAGACTTTGCTCAGGCATTTCAAAATGACCATAACATCATTTCAGATGCTGTGCAACAAGATTGGTCCTCTGGTTAGTCAGGTTTTGCCATCCCATAGCACAAATTCACATGATTTTTTGATGCATATGGAGGAATCTACTCAGCAAATGTGTTTCCATCTCTCACTATTCGCATTAATCCTTTTTTCGCACAAGTAAAAAACCAGCCCTAGTGAGCGTAAAAACTTCTTTTGCGAATTAAGAAATTTGACATTTCCATCACTCGTTTCTGATGCGATACTTCAAAAGTGCATACAAATAGGGTAATGGAAACATCTGATGTGCTCATTATATTGTGTTTTTGTGTGGCTTATACACCGTGTCTGTGTGTGTCAGTTCTGGAGGAATGACAAACAAACCATAAAAACTCACCTTGCCAAGGCGCCACCATTTAAAGCACTCCTTAGCATCCATCTCCTCCTCATCAGAGTTTTTTGTGTAGTAAACTCGACCAACATGTTCACTTAACTTTTTCGGCAGCAGACTGGATTTCTGTGATACAAGTGAAAAGAAACATACGTTTTTGGTCAGTCATTACAGATCTAGGAAAATTGCTTTGACTTACCCAAAGCAAGTTTCCCTGGATATACCCTGTGTTGTCTTTTTTGTGAGTGACAGCATGTCACATTGAAATAAAAAATTGGAAATATTGAAATAACATTTGAATAAAAGTAGTTATATGACCATCTGAAAACCACTCAATTGGTATAATTCACCAAAAAATGAAAATTCACCCTTATGTCGTTCCAAACCTGTAAGACCTTTGTTCGTCTTCTGAACACAAATTAAGATATTTTTGATGAAATCTGAGAGCTTTCTGGCACTCCATAGACAGCAACACAACTGATATGTTCCCAGGTCCAGAAACGTAGCAAGGAGATTGGTAAAATGATCCATGTGACATCAGTGGCTCAACTGTAATTTTACAAAGCTACGAGAATGTTTTTTGTGTGAAAAGAAAACAATGCAGAACGTGTAACAGTTGTGTGTGTGTAGCGGGAAGGGAAGGATGCGGGAGACAGAAGGTACAGTTCACCAATGCTTCTTTGTTTAATAACAAATTACAAATAAAGCGAGAGAACGGACCAAGACTCAGGGGGAACTCAGGACTTACAAACACAGAATGTAATTAGAGAGAACAGAAACAGGTGAGGAGTAATCAAGGAATCTATTCAAATTAACTTAACAAGAACAGGAAAATAACCAAATAAGGAAACTCAGGAAGGACAGGGGAAAAACAAAGAACAAGGAGTCCAGAACCCTGACATTATCCCCTCCCCCTCCCAACCGGTGGGTCCCGCACCATAACATATCCACAAAAGTCCAGAAACCTGACAGAATGAAGGCTTTATGGGTTTGGAACAACATAAGTGTGAGTAATTAATGACAGAATTATCATTTTGGGGTGAACTAACACTTTAACCTCACTATTATCAATCACTTTTGGAACAAATTAATCTTGACTAACAAATATATATATATGTATATATTAGTGCTGTCAATTGATTAAAAAAATAAAAAATAACTAGTTAATATTTTTTTTTTCTGAAATGAATAGCGATTAATCCCAAAAATTTAAAAAATTAAAGTTTTTAAATATACTTTCGTATTGCAATAATTTCACATTAAATCTTTAAATGCATGTACAAACAACATAAAGACAGTATATGTTTAATGGCATCTTTTTTTATGACTGAAGGCCAGTATCACTGACATCAATACTACTTGTGTCTCTATAAAATTGTTTCCCCCTAATATTTAACCATTCAACATTGCATTACAATTAAGAGCTATCAATTTTAACATTTATTTGACTTTATAAAGAACTTCTAGTTTAAGTGAACTTAAAACAATCTTCACATAAACCATTACAATAAATGTCATCTTTATCTGTGCCCTTCTGCAGAAATATACACAAATTTAAATTGAAGTTAACAAAATACTAAATTCTAAATTAAATATAGATGAATCCTTAAAGCAATAAAAGTTATTGATTGACTCGTTTTTTTCTTTGATTAACAGACATCACATTCACAGCAGCTGGTTATGATTGTTTTTGCCTGCTATTTCTTTAAGAGCTGTCCCTGCTGAACGTGACGCAGATCTGACACGCACCATATTTTATCTCAAATCTCTTTACCTTTTCTGACCCACTTAAGGTCTCTATAATGAACTGACGTGTTGAATCAAGGGTGTTAGATGAGGGAGACAGTGACGGGCTGCTGTATGACAGTTTTTAAAGCCATTTCAGAGACATGTTATTTAAATGTGACTCATATTAAATATATTACATGCACGCAAAGTTTTAAGGCAGCTTTAATCGCCTTTTTGGTAACTTCATGACTAACTGAACACGACATTGCTTGCACGTAGTTTATTTTGCACTTTGATATGTAATAATAAAGGCTACAGTGCGCGCCGGCGCCTTTGTGCATTCAAATGAAAAGCATGCACTCTGAGCACGTTTGACTGCACAGGAGGAGAGGTGGAGCCCACGACTGAAATATCTCCCATTTGATGTGATCGTAAAGATGATCTGCGACTGAATAAATGCACTTCTTGTCAAGATAAAAAGTGACAGAAACAGCTGTTTTGAGTGGGGTGGCCAACCCTAGCTCCGTCCCTGCATTAATTGTGTTAAACTGAAAAAAATAATCGCCTGCGTTATCGTGCTAATTTTGACACCACTAATATATATATATATATATATATATATATATATATATATATATATATACCTTCCCTCCCTCACAGGACCTTAAGAAACAAACGCCACCTGCTGTAATACTAAAGGTACTATTTTTACACATTTTGTCTGACAGTGTAGGCCAATTGTTAGCTCACAAACAGCTGTTTAATGAAAATAAATGACTGTGAATACAAGCTGCCATTTATTGCTTGGGCAATCACTTGATTAAGTGTTGTAAGAAATCAAGCATACAGTTAGTTTAAGCAGATCACGTCAGTCAAGCTTGTATTAGCTGACTCAGCTGATCCACACCTACCTATAGGAACACGAACACAATAGTGTGATTATATACGATCTATTCTGTATTATTCAGTCGATTTATTGATTTTCTCAGGAGCTAATTACCCTCCTCCATCTCCAGAAATGTATTGTTATATACAAATTGATGTTAATAACAACCTTAATGATATATTCATCACATTTGTATTGGTTCTGTTCTGTTTATGCTAAGGGGGTTATCGCTGCTCTCTCTGTTAGACTGCCACAACTGAACCAATCCACACTATGTGCTAACTGTCAATCATCTTTGATGATAGTGGCCCTCACAGAATCAGTTATTCTAGAATACTTCTAATATGTTGATAATTTTTGAAATGGCAAGTTACTTGAGCAACACAGTGTTGTGTGTACCTCATATTTCTTAATTGTGTGGCCTTTATTGTCCTGCTTTTTCCTGTAGAAATAGACATGTTTGAAAAGGTTTTCATCGTCCTTATTATAATCCAGTGGAATCACCTGTGAGAGGAGATTAACAATGTTACAGTTACTAAACATTGTTGATTTAAAATATAAAGACTGGAAATGTTGTTTTGAGCACAGCGTACTTCAGTGCTGAATTCCTTCTTATTCAAGACCAGATCTGGATGAAGTTTGTTCCACTCATCCACTGCTTTATTCCAGTTATCCTGTAGAAATGCAGAGTTAAGTTCCACAAATAAAAACAAATGACGAGAGTGTGTGTTTTTATCCGTGTCTGTCCCTTCCAAATAAACACAATATAGTTTTCACAATATATTTGTATCCCAGTTTTCCACCCATCTACTAACAAACTGGGATACAAACGAGCACATGTCATTTCAATGGAGTGATAATACAAACTGCATTTACCGATACAAAATACATTTTTAACCATAAAGTAAGTTTAGACGGGCAAAATTATAATTTATTTCTAAACAAAGTTTTAATGATATGCTTCACTATAATTGTATTCGCACTAGTGAATTACTCACAACAATGAACCTTTCAGAATCCAGCAGCAGTGAAGGCAAAAGAAACAACGAAGAATAAGCCAGCAGACAAAGATGATATTTTAACATCATTATAGATATAGTGCCTTCCCTGACGTTTGTAAGAAAAACTACCTAGAAGATGGCAGTTAAATAAAACATTGTGTTTTCTCATTTTTTTTCTACCTTGAAGATCTCTTCGTCTATCTCTTCAGTTTCATTTAGTCGAGTCTCTCCCACACACTTCGGCAGGCGTCGCATCACAACATCCTCAAGCTCTTTTCGGGCATCTTTCAGCTTGTCATCAGTGGAGTACAATATCTCCTCAAAGATGTGATCTGATGGAATAAGAAATATTTGACGGAAACTCTTCTGGTCAAGTAACAAGAAGTAGAACTTTAAAACTTCTTCCATATTTACAACTTACCTGTCAGTTTAATGAACTTTGCAGTCTTTTTATCTTCAGGGGGTGGCATCTTGCGCTTTCGTGAGCTGCTTGTAATGTTTTTGATCTTCTGCTTGATTTCATCTGGTGAAAAAGCTTCTGGAAACTCAAGCGTGTCTTTAGCTTCTAAGAGAGCTTTTGTGATTCTAATGAAAAAATAAATAAATAATGAAACAGTAAATGACAAAAAATAATGCACTACAAAAAAAAGATTGTAACTGAATAAAATAATAATAATTGACTTTTCTTCGATGATGTTGACGATCTTGTGCTGGTAGGCCTGCTGATACAGAGTGTATCTGGTGTGAAACATGTCATAAACATTATCAGCCACCTGTGAGAGACAGGATGAGTTTTACATGACTTATATTAAGTTACAAATATTGAAATAGAAAGATTTTCGATTTTCATTCCTAAACATCATTCATAAATTTAGCTGAAGTGGAAACTTGTAAGATGACCAATGGTTGGGTGACTGTCGTTCATTGCACAGAGCAATTCAAGTCAACATTTTATTGTTTTATATTGATGTGACACTTGCAGTGCTATTAAACAGACTGAAAACCATCGCATAAGCACTGGTTGATGAGGGATCTTGTGTTTCATGGACCTTGTCTCTGAAGCAGATGTGATTCTTCCCGTTGACTTCACAGACTCGAGCAGATTTCAGCATGCGCTGATGGTCAAAACTGTTAGGAAGGCCGAGATAATGACAGTCTCTGAAAGAGAGAACATGAGTTTGCTCAATACTGTTGATTGATATGACTGATCTCTGACTTTATACTGACACCTAATAGCATGCGGCATCATACATCAGTGACAATTTTCAGTTACTGATACTATTATACAAATGCTTTATCCAGTCATGGTTCATTTCATTTATTCCACAAGTGAAAGTGTCCAATCATGAGGGGTTACTAATATTAGACTGCTCATGTGATCTGAACACGGCGGACACCATGAGGTGACCTAATCATGTAGAATAAATCAACTTGAATTACACTGAGAGTACGCAGGGCCATAATTCCAGCATCCCTACTAGAGCTATGCTTCATTCTTAGAAGCTAACGCCGGTTGCACCCCACGTGCTTGTAAGCCTCCTGGTCATTACGTCACCCGCCCATGGCCTCTTGCCCATCGTTTGTACTGATTACACATATGATTCAGAGCTGGATATCGCTGATAGCGTTCCCCATAGCATTCGATGCAGCGTCTCGTTCCTTTGGGGAACCATGGTTACATACGTAACCTGGGACGTTTTATAAGTTTTGTTATTTGTATTTTCCATTTTATAAAAGTAATTATGTGTGTAAAATCTCTAAAATGTTGTTTATTTACCGTGCAAAATAGTCCCATCTTCGCACGTCAATGCCATTCCATTTATTTGCCACAATCTCGTACAGGAAGAACTTCTAATAAAGAATAATTAAAATACTTGTAATACTCAACTTAAACATTGAATAGCTTGTTTGATATTACAGTTTACAGGACTGTACCTCTGGATCTGCATTCTTATCCCCCTTAATTAAGTTCTGAATAAAGATGAGATCTTCCTCTGTCAGCTCTGTGGTTAGTCCTCTAGTCCTTACTATGTCCAGAAATATACAGATTGAGGCCACCTAGAGAAGAGAGAGAATATACATATTGGAAACCAATTAAACTGTATTGACAACCATAAATACATAATAATACAAGATTCATGAAGACTGAGCATCTAATTATAGTTATATTAAATAATGACAGTTAAATAGATTATATTTAACAGTCAGTGTATCACATTAAGTGATTTGCCATTTATTAGAGGCCTGTATTTATATCAGTGTCAATTTCCACAGAATTGAATGCTAGCTTATTCCTTTCAAGGGATTTTCACACTGCATTTAACCCCGGATTATCGTCATTTTAAACCCCGCTTTTAACCCCAGGGAAACGTATGTTTCAAACGTATTTTTTTTTAAATATTTTAACTCAAGGTTATGAAAGCCAGCTCTGGAGCAAGTTTAGCACTTCTTTTGTTGTGTTAACCCCACATTGCAGCGTTGAACTTGTGCAGTGTGAACCGATGTTACAGCTAGAAGTCTTCACAGAGGACCCGAGACCCGAGGTTTTTTAACTTTGTTTGTCATACCAGAGTCAATCGGAGAACACCACACCCGCCAGAGATCAACGTCAGTCAGCATGTGTGTGTGTGACATGCAGTTTGTAAAATTAAGATGAGAAAAGTGTGAGCGGGAAATAATGTGGAAGAAAAAAAAACACGTGTTATGCGTTACCCCAGCCACCAGAAACAGCGCGCGTGGAGTTAATGTAGTACTGCAAGCGGACATCATCATGGATTCCTTCATGATTGATGTGAAAAAAAAAGCTGAAACAATGCTGAAGAGAAACACACCACTTATAGAACACACATGCAGTAAAGTGTAACGAACTTCTAATTCTGTGTGTTTTTTGCAACCAACAAAAAGTATTGTTATTGTAGTTCAAAGGGGTAAACGTAACAGTCGAAGTAACTAGGTTCAGGTTCAACTTTCGAATAATGGTCGGGTCCTCGTCGGGTCCAGGTAGTACATTTAAGGCATTTCTCGAGTCTGCACGGGTTCGGGTCCCAATTTCAAATAAAATAAGGGTCTGGGTCGGTTCCGTGCAGCATATTTACGGGTCTCTTCGGCTTCGGGTATGAATTTTTGGACCTGTGAAGACCTCTAGTTACAGCTACATGCTTAGCAACTGGCAACCAATTGCGTGACTTCTACCCGCATGGTTTGGACATTCACAGAAACATCACATCATTTCAACAGTAGTTTCAGTATTTGAGGGGAAAAATTACATTTGATCAGTTTCATTTATAATCTGAAAAGTCAATTTAGTATAAGCCTGCCAGTACAGTCAACAACATGCAGTCTGAGGAAGCACAATTATAGAGCAGTTAAACAGGTAACATTCTGCATTCGTTCAATCAATGACGACACAACAAATATACAATTAAGAACATTAAAGGCAGGGTAAGCAATTTCTGGAAGCCAATGCTGATATTTGAAATCACCAAAGCAAACACGCCCCTACCCCAAAAAGGGTCTCGCTCCTATTTTGATAGATCCGCACCAAGTATACGTAGCCTACTCAAACCCAGGCAATGATTAGCTCTCTGAAACATACCGCTTCTCCATCGAAATTACCTGGAAAAATATGTCCCTGGAACTTTTTTTCCCCCAGAATGGTTGCTGTGTTTCCATTGTGGTCTAAACTACAGAGAAGATTAGGCAAATAGTCTGGTGACGTAACGTTAAGTCTGCGTGCTTTTCTCAATACCAAGTACGCAAATTTCAGACTTGCATCCTCGGTAGTTTGGACCTCACGAGTGGAAGAGTGTGAGCTCCTGCGGACGGAACGACGCAAGTCCGGTAATTCAGCAAATGGCAGCATACTTGATAACATCAGTCAGCTTGCCTTAGCTATTGCAATCTTCCTCACTGTATTTACAGACTAAATATATCAAACTCCACTGCCTCTTTTCGTTTTCATTGAAACATTAATAGAACAGTAGAATAAAGACCAAAGATTACCTGTTAGATTTACCCTAAACAAATTATATCTTATGTTGAACCACTACAGAGACATCAGATTCTGCAGCAAATGCCAGAAAACTAGCCGAGGTTATGCTCCTCTCTTCGGGATACATGAGCACTGAGGGGGGTTCTGAGGGGGTACTGAGGGGTACCCGGTGATCGCGTGGAGCTCACGTCTCCGAAATCGGTGAAGGGCATTTTCAAATAGGCGCTGTTTTTATAAATAAATCGCCGATTTGGGTTTTAAAAACTACATTCTCGCCTGAAATACACACGTCCAGTGTAGGCAGGCTTTAGCTGTTGCAGCGCGGCACGTCTGGTGTAGGCACGGTGTTACTCACCTATCGGGAAGAAACAAAGCAACCTCGGCGTCCGATCGCAGGCCTTCTGCTCCTTGAGTTCTCTCCAGCACTGGAAAGCTGATCCGATATTTACACATGTCCTACTCCTTGCCTTATCGTTCCGCAGACGTTTTCCTCTTTTGTTTTTTATCTGCAATCTCTATCTTTCTGTAACTCGGCTCGGCTGTTCACTGAATGCTCTCTCCTCCATATCATGAGTAAGCACACCCCATACTGCTGATTGGCTACAAGATTGTTTTGTACTCGGCCCCGATTCAGTTTTCTAAGACGTTTTGAAAAATTACATACCCTGCCTTTAACCCAGAGCTTAGGAATACACAGCGTGAAATGTCAACATCACTTGTTAACCCTGAGTAAATTATGAGCAGTGTAATACATGAAGCAATAACCCAAAACCTAATTTACACAGGGTTTAGAATGACCCAGGATTAACTAGTTCAATGTGAAAAGCCCATTTACTTGTTAAAAGAAGACTTTTAAGAGTAGAGCTTAAGTGTATTTAACCCCCTTTTTTTGTTTTTTGTTTTTTTAAACTGATTCTATCTGGATTTCTACTGCTAAGTGCTATTTGGATAATTCTGTATTTTGCTGTATTGTAAACAAGAAAGCATATCAAACAATGCTGTTTTAATTTCTCATTCACCAATATGGACTGTTCATGTGCATGGCTTATACATTCAGTAGGAATGTTTATGTTTAGTATGTTCGTTTAGCCAATTAAATTAAGCTTGAGCAATAAGGCTCCAAAAAGGTCTACTCTGTTCACCAAAATTATTCAATTAACATTATTCACTAAACCTAATTTGTACAGCTTGTTTTCCCTAGCCTTGCTGTAAACTCTCCTGGCCTTCAAGCTCCTTTTCATTGTTGTTTCAATCACATTTCTATGCTTTTTTATATAGTTTTATGTACTGTAATGTATTTGTGTTAGATGACTTAGTACATCACAATAAGGCTAAGTAAAGAAAACATTCATGTAAGCATAATAAAATACACTGAGTTTAAAATGCTACTTGTAATACATGTATGTTTGTACAGGAGAGTCATGATGCTTACCTTCCACTTTTCATCTAAAAAAGAGAACACACAGTGGTTATAATGCATGACATGTTTGTCAGTGATCTCACAATAACTGACTTATGAATTGAAACTAAAGTGACAAACATTACATTAGTACGAAGTTTTTTTCTATACACCCCTCCCCCCACATGGTTTATGGGCATTTTCCATTGACATAATTATTTATATACAGTACAAACTGTATAGTATGTTCTCTAAAGCCTTACCCTAAGCACAACCCTCTCTAAAAGCCTTCTGCAAAAAAAATAAAAATAAAAAAAATATATATATATACACTGTATATACAGTGCTCAGCTTAAATGAGTACACCCCCTTTGAAAAGTAACATTTTAAACAATTTCTCAATGAACACAAAAACATTTTCCAAAATGTTGACAAGACTAAGTTTTATATAACATCTGTTTAACTTATAACATGAAAGTAAGGTTAATAATATAACTTAGAGAACAAAATTTTCCGTTTTACTCAAATTAGGGTGATGCAAAAATGAGTACACCCCACTGAAAGTTTCTGGAGCAAAGCTAAATTTTAGACTACAAATGTCTAATTTAACAAGAATTCAACCACAGGTGAGTCTAATTATTCATTACACAGGTGTTCAGCAGACTATAAAAGGGTGTTACTTAAAGAAAACCCCTTCCCATTTCATGCTGTCAGCAATGGCACCACATGGAAGAGAAATGTCACAAGACCTGAGAAAGAAAATAATTTATTTACACAAGAAAGGTGAAGGCTACAAGAAGATCAGCAAAGCTTTACTTATCAGTCAGAATACTGTAGCAAAAGTGGTACAAACATTTAAAAAAGATGGAACTGCAACCATCCCACAGAGACGTCCAGGTCATCCGCGGAAGTTAACACCTCGTCAGGAGCGTCTTCTGATGAGAAGGGTTGAAGAAAATCGACATGCAAGTTCACTGCAGTTATCTAAAGAAGTAGAAGGCCAAACTGGGGTGACTATTTCCCGTGACACAATACGGCGAACACTGCAGAGGAATGGCATGCATGGGTGCCGTCCACGAAAGAAACCTCTCCTAAAGCCCAGGCACAAAAAAGCCCATCTAGAGTTTGCCAGGGCCCATGCTGACAAAGATGAAGACTACTGGGACTCTATACTCTGGAGTGATGAGACCAAGATAAATGTTTTTGGAACTGATGGCTTCAAAACTGTATGGCGTCGCAAAGGTGAGGAATACAAAGAAAAATGCATGGTGCCTACAGTGAAACAGTGAAGACTTGGTGCTGTCATTAAAAATCAGGGAGGCCATACAAAGTACTAGATTTAGTAGTTTTTGTTGTGGGGTGTACTCATTTTTGCATCACCCTAATTTGAGTAAAACTGAAAAATGTGTAATCTAAGTTATATTATTAATCTTACTTTCATGTTAATAGTTAAACAGATGTTATATTAAACTTAGTCTTGTCAACATTTTGGAAATGGTTTTTGTTTTCATTAAGATATTGTTTAAAATTGTACTTTTCAAAGGGGGTGTACTCATTTACGCTGAGCACTGTGTATATATATATATATACAGTATATAAATAAAACCATCACCTATGATTTATCAGCTGTTTTCCTCATCGGGACCAAAAAAAAAGGTGTCCCCACAAATTTAACCTTTTCTGGTATTCCTAGACTTGTGGGGACATTCGATCGAGGAACGTAGGGAATACCTGAGGCTCTTTCTGTTTTTTTCTTCTCTTCTGATGGACCTGGTTGTTGGACATCTCCACTGCCACCTGCATCAGCTGTAAAACATCAAAGAAACAAAAATCTAAACTAACAACTATTCCTACTGTCCCGCTGTCCAGTTACTTCTACATGCTTCTAAATATTAAACATGAATATAATTATGTAAGTATGCAGTAAGTGTAAACATGAAAGGCTATCAGTGATAGTTTCATTTAAATCTTCTAAATCTTCTTAAAACAATAAAATTAATCAATGAAAAGAACACAATGTGATAATTCAAAACTGAACGAAATGAACTTTTCTGATTCTACATTTAAAGGTAAATATTCATGTAAATATGTACATTGTACTAGAGAAAAAATAAAATAACCTATTTAACAGTTATTGAACACACAGCTGACCACAAACATTGGCATAAGTCAAGAGAGAGGCTCAGACTCTTACCAGGCCCGGCTCTTTTGATGAATTTCTCAAACAGATGAGAGAATGGACCATGACCTTAAAGATAAAAACATAAAATATAATGATCAACTCATATGTTGCTCAAGAACATATTACATACTGTCTTCATTCAATTAAATACACGATTCACATCTAATGTCTGACATTACAGGCTGTAAAGATGCTAAATCCACTTTCACATGCTGTTTGGACATACATGTAAAAGAGAATTAGATTTAGGTAACGTTTACGTGAACATTATCATCTCATCATCTTATTGCTAAGTCATTAAAATCACTGAAGCACAAAATATATAATATACATATTTTGCTTTACTTAGTTTTAAAATACAATTGACTTTTTAGTGTGAAGTGATTTTTACCTTTATGTCTAAAAACATGCTGAATTGCAAGTTTCTTCCTTTTTAGCACAAACGATTAAAACAATTAAATAAAGTAAATCGCTCTTGTGAACACGTTTATTGTACATATTTTTAAGATATTAATATGTATTTTAATAAGTCCTTCATTAAAGAAAGAAAAGTGTACAGACATAAAGGTATTCTTATACTGCTCAATTGTGCACATGTATGTTACATCACTCACCTAAATTATAGCACAGAGC
The DNA here is from genome assembly GCA_003573665.1 of Oxygymnocypris stewartii. NCBI lineage: Eukaryota > Metazoa > Chordata > Actinopteri > Cypriniformes > Cyprinidae > Oxygymnocypris > Oxygymnocypris stewartii. The sequence goes on along the minus strand of QVTF01005012.1, from coordinate 132,857 downwards.
AGCAATTTGAACACACAGCATGTCTTTTTCAGTGATGAGCTCATCATGTTTCTCTTTCAGAACTTTGAGCAGAGATCCTGCTAAATGTGCCATCCTTCACACAGAAAATACATCGTTTTAAAGAACAGAATAAATCCAGCTTTTACATAATTTGACCAATTGACTCAACTGAATCTGAATCTGGTATAGTAGATTGAACTTAGTTGCAACACCAGCATGATGAGACTATTCTAATCATGTTTTAAACAGTTGAATCCAACTGATGACTTATACAATACAAATAAGTCATTTTGAAGGGTCAAGGGTAGAAAGAGCACTGTAACAACTACAAACATGTTACCTGACAACAATTACTGTCAAAGTGTTAAAGAGAATAACTTGAGCACACCAACTGTCTGTGTGTCATTCAACAGCATTATAGTCTGTAGCTCATGAAAATGTGTTTTCAAGATGTTAGCATGTGTTTGTGTTGCTCATGAAGACATCATCTCAGTTTCACCAACACTGCTGTTTGTTTAGAAGCATTGCTCGTGAATATGAATTGCATGGAGGAGTTATGTGCCTTCCCTCTTCAAGATCAACTATTTGATAATGTGTGTTTGCAATGTGTTTTTAGCTTTAGGGAGGAAGGGTCTGGATATTGCATCTGAAACAGCATCCATCTATGCAGGGGCGGACTGGGGCCAGGGCTACTTTTTGGCACAGAGTGGCCCACCAAACTCGGCCCGCAACACATGCCACATCATAAATGAGTGGCATATTCTATACATTATAATTTGTATTTTCTGGTGTATATGGCAAATAGTAAATAATTTTAAAGATATTTAACGAGGGACAGTTTAATATCACTAAAGTTAAATACCATTATTATTAATCCACCACACAATGCTCTGGTATCATCTAGAAGACTTGAATAGTGCAGAATGTGGACTATTACGGTGCCTTTCTATTGATCATATACAGTATTTGTCCTTTTGCAGGAGCTTGACATCTATCATTTTAAGGAATAGAGCTCCAATTGTGGAAAAGAGTATACAAATTATTTTTATGATGAAAAATACAGTAAACAGTACTGTGAAATATATAATATACAATTGAAAATAGCTGTCTTCTATGCGACTATATAGTAAAATATATTTTATTCCCGTGATCAAATCTGAATTTTCAGCATCATTACTCCAGTCTTCAGTGTCACATGATCTTCAGAAATGATTCTAATATGCTGATTTGCTGCTCAAGAAATATTTCTGATTATTATCAATGTTGAAAAATGTTCTTCTGCTTCATATTTTTGTGGAAAATGTGATGCTATTCAGTCTTGGGTAAGATTTAAAAATATAAATGTATATTTTTCTTCAACAATTTTGCATTAAATCAAAGATTATAGAATACAAAAAGGGACTTTGATTAAATAGATTTAAGTGACAGTAAAGATATTACAAAGTGCATATATTTCAAATAAATGCGGTTCTTTAACTGATAAATAAAACCATTATTAATAATTGATCACAAATAATAACCGATAATTCAGCAGCAAATTAGGCAGCATTAGAATGATTTCTGAAGAAACACTGAAAGACTGGAGTAATGATGCTGAAAATTCATCTTTGATCAAAAAAATTAAATTACATTTAAAAAAAAAAAAGAAATCCACTATTTTAAGTGAATATTGCATAACATTAGGCTATTGTTTTACTGTATTTTTGATCAAATAAATAAAATCATCTTTAAAATAAATAAATAAAATCCTTAATTATTTCAAACTTTTAACCACCAGTGTATATATAAAATAGGCTAATGCATGTGAATTAATATCAAATTTGCATTAGGCCTATAATATCAATCACTTTCCTATGCACAGCATTCAAAAGCAAAATTCTTCAGATTTACAATGTTTTAGAGTAAGATTGAGAATGTATTATTTTTTTTTTAGACGTGAGATCATAGAAGAAAGCAGATTTACATTAACTCTTATCTCAGGTCTGCTGAGAACTGTATTATGTAGCCTACATTGCGACGACTCGAATAACGGCATTAAAATCTGAGAAATTTGCAAAGGCCAGTACTGGTTTGTATTCCTGAAAATGTATTTTTGCCGTTTAACTAACCATCTGGCAAATATTGCAAATAAATAATCTCGTCATGTTTAGCTGCTTACATCTTACCTCAGCTCACTTTCAAGTTGTGCAGCTCAGTGTCTGTGAACGGTAAATTCTGCCTTCTACACTTTGATTGGCTATTTCAAACATTTTGACATTGACGACCACTTTTGAGCCGCTGCACTGAGCCGGAGCACGCTAAATTAATTCGATTTTTTTAAATGAAGTGTGCTGCCCAGCCAGGGCCATTCGTCTGTGCCAATGGAAGGATATACGTACATTTACTACAATCCATTTTTTATATACAGTATATTACGCAAATAGCCAGCCCAAATTGTAAAGCGGCCCAGGGGGGAAACCCGATGCTCCCGATGGCCAGTCCGCCACTGCATCTATGTAATGAGTGTTTCACAGATCAAACTACTAATATTTATGGATTCATTGTCACAGAAAATGACATGCTACAAATGCAAAGGCAAAATATTAAAATATACACAATATGACCCCAAAATGTAAAGGTGAATGAATTCAGGATAATTTATCATACTTGTAAAGGAAATAGAATAGTTTGTTCATAATACCTGATTTGACATTGACAAGACGAGTTATCAGGGAAATGTATAGTTTTACTGCATTTGCTGTATTATTGATCATCTACCACAAAGGAAACTATTGAGGTCCACATACCTGCAGAGTTTCCAGTAGCTCTGAAAACTTCTAAGCCTTCATTAATTTGTATACTGCATAAACATTAAAACATGCTTGTTTGTTTTTTTACTTTACCCTAGTGAGTGTTCGAAGCGAGTGTGAGTGGCTCCTGGATAGACCAGATATGCTCCCCCCAGCTGTTTTATGTGTCTCAGTCTCTGAAACTGAGGGGTATCAATGATCTTCACCAGCAGTGGGTGCATCTCAATCTGACCATGAATTGGGTCATTGAAGATCTGCAGAACAGAAAAACGTCAAATATTAGTTCATAAAATGCTTTGCCTAGTACTTAGAGTTTATTGCCCTAACAGATCAGAATCAAAACCTACAGCAGAAATAGAATTGACTGATAAAATGCGTAATTACTGTTCTTTATAACTGTCAGGTTCTTGCAGAGGACTAACCAGTGTAAGATTAAAAACAAAACATTCTCACCATCGTAAGCTTTTAAAGTCCGGAGTTTATGATTTAAAAGGCACAAAAAAATCCTACTATTGTTCATTAGTGAACATTCAGAATGTCAGACTTTGTTTCCCTGCGTCTTGTGCTTTCATGTGCTTCCTTGTGTTTCCTTGCCCATCTATGGTCCTTCCTGTTTAGTTAGTTCCAGCCGTGTGTCATGATTATGTTCCAGATGTGTCTAGTTAGTTCTATCTATTTATAGTCTGTTCTGCCCCATGTTTCCTGTCAGTTGTTGAACGTCTTCCCAATATGTTCCTGTGTCTCCTACGTTTGTGATCCATTAAAACCCTTGTTTGTTATATTCCTCATCTCCTTCGTTCCTGGCTATAAGAGCAGTATGACAGAACAACCGACCTAACAAGATGGAGGAGCGCCACCGCCGCCCGCAGCTCATCCTGGTCTACCGTTCGCAGGGGACCTTCGCCGCCATCCGCGGCTCGCCCAGCCAGCAGTTCGCGGGAAATCAGCCGCCGTTCGCGGCCATCTCAAGCCCTCCGACATTCGAATATGAAATCCTGCCAGCCACCGCAAGCCCACCTACAGAGGCTCATGTGCCCCTGGGCTTGTTGGTGGCATTTGAGGGGATGTGTTGGAGCCCAGCCCCAGAGCCCGCTCCTCTCCACCGCCCCCTTGTGGCCGCTCCTCTCCTGTGCTCTCCAGTGCCGGCTCCTCACCAGCGCCCTCTTGTGTTCGCTCCTTGCCAGTGCCATCCAGTGCCGGCTCCTTGCCAGTGCCCTCCAGTGCCGGCTCCTCGCCAGTGCCCTCCAGTGCCAACTCCTCACAAGTGCTCTCCAGTACCCCTGTCCAGCTCTCCAGAGAGTCAGCGCCACCAGAGTACCCCCAAGAGTCAGTGCCACCAGAGCACCACTTAAAGGAAACCATGTGTATCATAGATCGAGCTTCTGAGGCAGGCTCAAAACGCTCCCGTTTGATCACGAACATCATAGTCCTCACGATCATCACGGTCGTCAAGGATTTCAGTTAGTATTGCAGCAGCCACTGCATGGAATCAAGTAAAAGCAGCACAAACTCGTGTACAGTTTGTAAAGAAAGAGAACGCAATCAAAATGGACAAAATTTAATTAGAAATTACCCATAAACTAGACACGGCTAAAATGGAGGCAGATTTGGAAGTGTCCCATCACGAAAAGGAACAAGCTTCTGCGCTGGCCCAGGCAGAAGTGCTGGAAGCAGCTGTAGGAGCAATTGAGGATTGTATTTCCAGTGCTAGCTTCTCTGTGTCTTCACATAGCAGAGTGGAGCACACCAAAGACTGTTGAAAATCAAACTCAAGAGGATTTAGATAAGCCAAAAGTAAAAGATAGGCAGGATTCAAAGTTCAGTTATAAGCAGTGTCCTGAGGCCTCTGATATTGACCGTACTTGCTCACAGTCTTTCTAAAATAAAGTGTACAGGATGTGTTCACCGAACTGCCATCTCAGCCCCTTGATCAGTTAGTCACGGATTAGGTTAAGCAGGAAATATATGACCCTCATACTTCATGTTTCTCTCAAAGGTAACCTGTTGTGTCATGGCCACTTTCAACTCCGATTCGCCAGAATGAAGCCTCAGGTTTATTGGATTTTGCTAAATATATAGCACGTCGTGAGCTTGTAAACATAAATCTTGTTTAGTTTGATGACCAACCTGAGAGTTTTACAGCATGGAAATCGGCCTTTGTTGAAGCCACAGATGGCTTAGGCCTGACAGCTGGTGAAGAGTTGGACTTTCTTATTAGGTGGCTCGACAAAGAATCATCTGACCACGTAAAAAGATTACGACCAGCCCATGTCAGTGATCCTACCGTAACACTGAATGTGGCCTCGGAAAGATTAATAGAATGTTACGGTGCTCCTGAGATTATTGAAAACGCACTCCTGCAAAGGCTAGAAAACTTTGTATTACGGACTTTTTCGGGTTGCCAAAGAAGGAGAGCTTGTGGATGGAACTGACACCTAAAACTTCGTGAGGTGAGCTTTTTATGTTGACGATGGTCTAAGATATTTTCCAACTGCCTTTGAAGCTATTGATCTACTTCAGAGGACACACGCGTCTCTGACAGAATCGAATCTAAGGCTTCACAAAATAATGTCAAACAGCCCAGTGGTGTTGGCAGCCTTTCCATCTGAAGACTGTGCAGAAGGTGTCAAAGATCTTAATTTTCGAAGATGTAACCATCCCTGCTCAACGCAGTCTTGGCTTGAGCTGGAAAATATCAACAGACACTTTTACATTCCACTCACCAAACCTCTGACTCGTCCTGGCATTCTCTCCACTGTTAACAGCTTGTATGACCCTTTAGGCTTTGCAGTGCCTGTTACGATCCATGGATCCATAGATTCCTGTTGAGAGAGTTGTCAAAAGGAATAGATGACTGGGATGAACCCCTCCCTGAAGGGAAATGCAGAGAGCGTGAAATGTGGAGAAATTCACTGCAAGACCTGGAAAGAATTCATGTTCAGAGGAAGTACCACCATACAGCCTGAAGTCACTCTCAAGAGCAAAATCTACAGAGCTGTGCATATTTTCAGATGCCTCTTTCAAGGCTATTGGAGGAGTAGCATAACTAAAGACTATCCATGAAGACGGACAGATTAACATTGGTTTCATTCTGGGAAAAGCTAAACTGACACCTCTAGACCAACCTACTATCCCTAGGTTAAAGCTTTGCACAGCTGTGTTGGCTGTTGAGATCTCAGATTTAATTTAGGATGAGATCGATTTCAGACCAGACTCTGTAAAAAAAATTTCTGCGACAGCGAGGTCGTATTGGGTTACATACACAATGAAAGTAGGAGGTTTTATGTGTATGTCCATAACCGTGTCCAAAGAATAAGGCAGTCATTGAAGGCTGAGCAATGGAATTATGTGCCTACCGAGCACAATCCAGTTGACTTTGCCTCTAGGTCTGTTCCAGCCTCTCTTCTTGCGAACACCATGTGGCTGACAGGACCAGACTTTCTTTATAAACCTTCAGCAAGCAATTCAACCTTGCAAGAGACCTTCAAACTGGTGGTTTCATGGACAGATTCTGAGGTTTCTCCTTTACCTCAAGTGAGCACTGCTGCCACAAGTGTAACCCAGAATCCACTCAACCCAGAATTGTTTGAACGTTTTTCTACATGGAAATCTCTGTTGAGAGCAGTGACGGCTTGATCCATATTGCACGTTCCTTTCATTCTGCGACTAAGGGGCAGACATGTAAACGTATAAGCTGGCATAAATGTGATCAACCCGACAGAATGAATGAGTTGGCCCAAGCCAAAAAGGTCATCCTTCTCTCAGTCCAGAAGTCTGTTTTTCCTGAAGAGTATAGTGATCTCATGAGACATGTTGAAATCTCTCAGAGCAGTCCCTTAATTAAGTTGAATCCTGTTCTGGCTGAAGATGAACTAATCAGAGTTGGTGGCCGTCTAACACACGCACCTGTGGCTACTGATCAGAGGAATCCCATTGTTTTACCTGGACGACATCATATCTCCACCTTACTAGTGGAGCACCAGGGGCATCCAGGGCCGTCTTTTCACAGAAAGAGCTCTGCGCACTGCAGGATTCTAGCTGATTGATGGGAAAAGATCGATTAGCAGTGTCATACAAAAGTGTGTTGTATGTAGAAAGCTGCATGGGAATACAGAAACTGTATTCCAGAAGAGCGTCTCAGTGCATCCCCACCTTTCACTTATGTTGGTTTGGGTGTGTTTGGTCCTTTCTCAGTCTCAGCTCGACACAAAAGAGGAGGTCACGCAGAGAGTAAACTCTGGGGAATTCTCTTCACTTGTATGTCTATGCGAGCGGTTCACATAGAGATAATTGAATCCCTTGACACTTCCAGCTGTATAAATGCAATTAAGAGATTATTTACTATTAGAAGGCCTGTGAGACAATTCTGATCAGACTGTGGAAATAACTTTGTTGCTGCAAGCAAAGAACTGGGGTTCTCCAAAGTGGCGAAGGCAAAAATGCAAAAATACCTCACAGGCTGCTCTTGCTCATGGGAATTCAATCCACCCCATGCTTCGCAGCTTGGGAGCGTTTGACAGGTGTAATGAGGAGGATTTTGGATTCAATGTTGATGCAGTATGGTTCTCTACCGCTGGAGACGGGAATATCTCCCAACACTTCATAATGGTCGGAAGTGAAATAGTACTCAACCTGACATCCAAGAAGGAGATCTTGTACTTCTAAAGGACAATCAGAGCCCTCGTAACAAGTGGCCTGTGGCTCTTGTGTCCAAAGTCTTTCCAAGCACTGATGGGAGAATGCGCAATGTTCAGTTGAAAGTTTCTAAAAGTGGATCTGGAAAAGATGTAATGTATCTCAGACCAATTACAGAGGTAATTATTATAATGTACATCTCAATGGCATCTTATTAAAATGACAAAGACTAAGATGAATCCTGACTCGTCTGTACTTTATGGATGGAGCTTGGCTGACTGTTAAATTGCATTTGCACATGCAAGGAGAACAGTACAAACCAGTTTGACTTTCTTAATTATGTCGTCGTTGTGTGACACATTTCTAGGAAAGACCTTCGGAGGTTGGTTAGTTTCTTTGTGATGTGATGATGCGCTGCAAGCACTTAGGAAGTCTGTTTGCAGGGACTCAGCTTTGAAAGTCTCTTCAGTCAGAGGTTCCACCGAATTTCCAACGACGTGTTTGGAGTTCTGAATTCACTTGGCCTGATGTTATGGCTGTGAGCGCTTCGCAGCGTGATCAGTGAGGCGAACAGTTCAAGTGTGTGTAAGCAGCACACCAGCAAGCAAACCTGTGTCCCGTTTTTAGCAGCCTAATTTCAGTTCCTCCAACTCTATGCTCTTACAATAAAATTATTCCTGTAGGGCAGAGTCCGACCTCTACAGATTATATTCTGTGCATGCACAAATTAAGCTCAGATGAGCTTTATTTGTCACATACACAATTATACAGAGTATAATGAGCAGTGAAATGTGTTCTCTGCATTTAACCCATCCACTTGGAGCAGTGGGCAGCCGGCATTGCGGCGCCCGGGGAGCAGTTGGAGGTTCGGTGCCTTGCTCAAGGGTCTCACCTCAGTCATGGACACTTCCACTTGCATTATAGACTAGTAGATTTATCACATGAAGAAAATAACTAAGAGACTGAGGAGGAGCTTCTTCCCTCAGGCCATCAGGCTCCTAAACTCAAACTCAGTTTCATAATCATCTACAAGACTCATTATTAACTGTAAAACATTCATATTCTCATCATCCGTATTGCTGCTACATGTACTGTATATACCCGGTACAACCCGTTTTCACATCCCTCTCATCCCTCTTGGTCATATGGTCTTGGTCATGCTATTTATTAAGTCCCAGTATAGTGTTTTTGCACATCCTATTTGTTTTGCACATCTTATTTGTTTTGCACTTTATAACCAAAAGTAAACCATTGCACATTTTACTCTTTATTCTCTTTTTTTTACCTATATAAAAAAAAAATATATATATATATATATATATATATATATATATATATATATATATATATATATATGCTCTTGTGTTGTGCTACTTTTATTTAATTTAAATTTTTATTCTTTTGCACTGTCCACTGAGCGGACCTGATTTGATCTACATTTCACTTCTGATTATACCCTGTATAATTTATTATGTGACGAATAAAGAAACTTTGAACCTTGCAGCTTGAGCTTCTTCCCTCAGGCCATCATGCTCCTAAACTCAGTCTCATAACATTTACATGACTCAAATTAAAGTGTGCATACCCGGTACAATCTGTTTGCACATTCCTCTTGTACATCCCTGTTTATATTAATATTTATTAAGTCCACAGTATACTGTATATTGCACATTTTATTTCATTGCACATTTTACTCCTTTTCTTTCTTATTTTTGTTTTATTCTTACCTATATTTATATATATTCTCTTGTGTTATGTTTAATTTTTTTTGCACTGTCCATTGAGCGGACCTGTCCTGATTTACATTTCACTACTGATTATATCCTGTATGATTGTGTATGTGACGAATAAAGAACCTTGAAGCTTGAGCATGTGACACTCTAAATATCTCCCTTCCTGTGTCTTTTGCGGAGATAAGCAGAACAAAGCAGGGAGCTAGTCAGTCTATGGTTGATAATTTATTAATTTTATGACCAAAGATGGCTGAGAGGAGACTTCTCAATTTCCTATAAGGACTGCTTTGAATCTGCAGTGTAAAATTGTCTGGATGAGTTCTATTGCAGATTTGAAAAAAAATACCTCACACCCACTCTGGACAACTCTCCACACAACCATTAACACCTCCAGCAACTCCCCTCTCTCCCACACCTGCAATACAGATCAGCGAAGATGAGGTGTGCCAGGTCTTCCGGAAGCAGAAAAGGAAAAAAGTATCAGGCCCAGACAGTGTCACACCAGCCTGTCTGAAATTATGTGCTGACCAGCTGGCCTCCATCTTCAAAAAGTACTTCAACAGATCACTGGAACTGTGGGAAGTCCCTTCATGCTTCAAACGCTCCACCATCACCCCCACCCCAAAGAAATCCAAAATCACAGGACTAAATGGCTACAGGCCTGCGGCTCTAATGTCTGTGGTCATGAAGTCATTTGAAAAACTGGTGCTGGCCCACCTCAAGGACATCACTGGATCCTCGCTGGATCCTCTTCAGTTTGCCTAGAGAGAAAACAGGTCTGTGGATGATGCAGTCAACATGGGACTGCATTATATTCTGCAACAATTAGACAGACCAGGGGCTTGTGTGAGAATCCTGTTTGTGGACTTCAGCTCGGCCTTTCATCCCAAACCTCCTCCAGTCCAAACTAACTCAGCTCTCCGTGCCCACCTCCATCTGTCAGTGGATCAACAGCTTCCTGACAGACAGGCAGCAGCTAGTGAGGCTGGGAAAATACACATCCAGTACCCGTACGATCAGCACTGGAGCTCCTCACGGCAATGTTCTCTCCCCACTTCTCTTCTCCCTGTACATGAACAACTGCACATCTAAAGACCCCTTTGTCAAGCTCCTGAAGTTTGCAGACAACACCACACTGATCGGCCTCATCCAGGATGGTGACGAGTCTCCTTACAGACAGGAGGTTAAGGAGCTGGCTGTCTGGTGCAGTCTTAACAACCTGGAGCGGAACTCGCTCAAAACAGTGGAGATGATTGTGGACTTCAGGAGAACCCCCCCAGCTCTCCCCCCATTCACTGTCATGAAAATACTGTGACTGCAGGGGAGTCATTCAAGTTCCTGGGCACCACCATCTCCCAGTACCTGAAGTGGGACAAACACATGGAAAAAAGGCAAGCAGAGGCTGTACTTCTTTTGCCAGCTGAGAATGTTCAACCTGCCACAGGAGCTGCTGAAAAAAGTTTTACTCTGCCATTAGAGCTCTGAGCACCAGAACGACCAGACACAGGAACAGTTTCTTCCCTCAAGCAATCCACCTCATGAAAACTTGACAATAATTATGGTACACACACTATTTATAAACTTTTACACTTATTTATCTAACACACATACTTAGTCTACACTTCATTTGCACAGTATATATACATGTACATACAAAACTGTCCATTGTTATATATCTGTACATACAATTATCAATTTATAAATTGTTAATCCTGATTTACTTTTTATTTTTAATTATTTTAATTATTTGTTGTTTTGTTCTGTCACTGTCATTCTGTTGCACTGCGATAGCTTCTGTCACGAAAAACAAATTCCTAGTATATGTAAACATACATGGCAATAAAGCTCATTCTGATTCTAATTATTCTAAAACCAAACTGGTTTCACACTCAGTGTGAAAGGGTGTAAAAGCTGAAGCTGTTGTTGTTCTTGTGTTTCTGCTTGTTTCTCTCTTTTTCTGTTCTTGCTTATCTGTCCTTCAGTGATTCTGCTCGTTATCATCAGGTGTTCATCGGGGTCTGTGTTCACACTTCCTTTCATTCACTCACTCAGTCTAGTAAACTCATGTAGGGAATAGTGAATTATTATTATTATTATTATTATTATAGTATAGGGTGTGATTTTGAACACAGCCTCTGAGTGTCTACTTTGAGCTATGTTAATTCACAGTATATTACTGTAGGATTTTTTCTCGAAATTGACAAATATTACCCAGAATACATTGTTTTATACAGTATATTACTGTTTTTATATAAAATGGTATGTTATTGTCAGAATTTGACCATTTTTCTACAGCAAGGGTTAACAGTGGACAGGAAGTTTCTTGAAGCTGTCATAACAAATAAAGACTTCCCCACTGAATGATAAATAAAATTTGATCAGTGTGTTCAACACTTTTTTTTGCTGTGAACACACACACATAGTCGTGGTCAGAATTATAGGCACCCTTGGTAAATATGATCAAAGAAAGTTCTTTAACCTCATCAGTCATTGTAGGGGGGAAATTAGAGCTGTTAAACTGGCAAATGGAGATAAAAAAATATATATTGAATCAATGGGTGCCGTTAATTGTGGCCAGTGTGTATTAGAGAAATTTTTTTATTTCATAATTATATTTCCCCCATTTTAAATCCTTATTATCCATTGAAAGGTTAGATTTTTGGGATATTCATTTTGATTTTTATAAAAGATCAAAAGGATTAACAATGCAGATTCATTTTCACAGCTTTCTTTGATCATATTTACCAAGGGTGCCAATAATTCTGACCAAGACTGTATATACTGATGGATGTAGTATTTCAGACATGTCGATGCCAGTGAATGAACGGCTTAAGATATGTTTTGCATGATGTTAAATGATTACGAAATGATTAATTGAGTTCTTATTAGGGTTTACAATATATCATAGTTGCCACAACACACACCCAGCTAACATAATTGTGTAATTAGTAATAACTGAAGCTGTTAATGCTTAATAAGAACTTATGTAGCTGTCTGACAGAAATAAAGTAATTCTGTTTAGTAATATTTGAAGCTGGTGATGCTGTTTGTGGAGTTGTTTAATCAGATCGTGTGAGACTGAATGTATTTTATTTTCAGTTCATCTAAGGCTGTGGCTGAAGAAAGTTGTCGTTTGTGTTCTTATTTCTCTTTCTTTCAGTGCTTGTTCACAGCAGGTGTTTGAATGATTGAAATAATGTTTCAGGAACATCATACTAACCTTTAAATAACATTCTACTAACATTAAGGAAACTGGATATTTTTATGTTCTTGGAATGTTACAAATCAATGTTCCTAGAATGTTGAATTTTAAATCAAAATTAATTTGAAAGAACGTTTGAGGAACATCATACCTTTTAAAAACGTTCCTCTAACGTCAAGAAAACTGGACATTTTTATGTTCCCAGAACCAACGCTCAATATTTGGAGAACATTCTTATAACACAATTCTGTTATCTGGGTAAATGCCCTAGATATAATTTTTCTCTCTTGCATTTAAAAGTGAAATTTTTTATTTTATACCTTGACTGAGGAGGATTGATTGTTTTCCGACAGCTCTCCGACAGACTCATCTTCTTCTATAAAAAAGGAGATGATTTTAATCTTGGTGTAAGAAATTTTTTATACATATATTAAATATATATATATATATATATATATATTAGTGGTGGGCCATTATCGGCGTTAACGTGCTGCGTTAACGCGAGACTCTTATCGGGCGATAAAAAAAATATCGCCGTTAATCTATTCTCAAAGTTGGGTTGGGAGCTGGGTCTATACTACGCAAGCTATGATGACTTTCACCCTGATATTTTAGCGCGGATGTATACCTAGCCGAATTGCACTGTAGGGGGCGAGAACGAGTCTTCGAACTAGAGGCTCGCAGTCCGTGATGGACAGATTGTTAACGGCTGGTCTATGTGGTAATACAATCGGGCAGGACATCCAAACGCTCACCTATCATTCATCAACCTCAAATATGGCTTTTCATCTGAAAGATGTATGTAGTAGCAACTTTACATGGCCGCTCAATATGATGTTAACCTAGAGAAATGTGCGCTATTGAAGTGTTTGTGTGGAAGCGCGTTTGCTGCAGGACAGGCTCCGGTGCGCTCACTTGCTCTTAAAATCTCCGTCATTTTTGGTCATACAGATAAAAGTAGCCTAATACATCTTTCGAATCTGAAAAGACTCTACGTTTATTTGTGTGCACTCAGAATAACAACGAAACGTTGCGCTTTTAAGCAAACAGGATGCGCTTTAGGTCTCATGTGAACTTGAGCGAGAAACTTCGAAACTCGAATATATCTAAAAATACAGTACATAGAAAAATATATCTATAGAGAGTGAAATGTCTAAAAAAAAATAATAGAAGACGTGTGTGTTAGCATGGATGATTTACATGAAATTTAATCTGTGCAACACTGTGCATAAGATGGCTTTCAGTTCAATATAATAACAAAAAACGACATTTTGGGTTTTTATTCAACTAATAAGGTGGGCACGCTGTGATCTGTACTATATTTTTACTGTAATTGACAGTTATCGAAAAAAAAAAAGAAAAAAAACACGGGAGTAGGAGGGAATGGGAGTCATTCTTCCGGGAGTGGAACGGGATTTTCCTCCAGTTTTTTCGTGGGATTGGGACGGGAAGAGATTAAAGTTTGTGATGCATTTTGGAAACAGGAGATGAGCCCCTGGTCTAATGCGCCACCTGGCTTGAGAAACCCGTTCTCAAAGACTTACTTTTAGTCATTATTTGGGTAGCACACATATTCTGAATGCCTTCGGCAGAATTCAAATGAGCCATTTTAATCTAGATTAATCTAGATTAATTCCAAGATTAATCTAGATTAATCTAGATTAAAAAAATTAATCTATGCCCACCTCTAATATATATATATATATATAACATATACATGCCAATATTTATCTGTTCCTCATGAGTCTTTTTAGACTATGGGGCTGTTTTAGACTTTGACTTGAAATGCATTGAAATGGATGGCACATCTTCATCACAACAGGAGTGTCTCATGTTAATTGCTGAACAAGCAGACAGTAAATGTAGATTTGTGTGCCACTCTTGCCCTAGTTGCACATCTCAGGAACATTGGTGCTTACATAAAATTTCAGAATTGCACAACAAATATAATTAATTAATAATTTGGCATGTTTCCAAATGTGTTCTTTAGCTCTATGATGGAGTTTCAGTGCCTTGGTAAATCGTAATGTCAAGAGCATTCTGTCTCAAACCCGGTCTCTGTGGCCCTCCCCGAACACCACAGAAGGGCACCGTCACCGGAGTATTAACCATGAACTGCATCTCCCACAATGCCCTGTACCTGAGACTGATTGCTGCACAGGTGTTTCTCATCTCTGTGGACTATATTAGCTGCCACCCATCAGGCACTCATTGCGAAGTCTTGTTATTGCCCTGGCTAACACTTCTGAGCGTTTATCCTGTTATCATTGATCATCTGTGTACGACCTAGGACTGTTTATCTGACCCTGTGATTCTCTGCCGCCTACCCTTGTGATCTGATCTCTGGACTCTCTGTTACCTCTCCTGTCTGCCGCCTGCCTCGACCTAAGCCTGGTAAAACGTTTATGAGTTTGGACCTGTCTCTATTACTCCTGTCGCTGGTATCTGATCTTCGCCTGTTTAACATTGTCCTTTAATAAAAGCTACAAATGGATCCCCATGCCTCAGACCCTTTGTTACACATATTATGAAATTAGGCTTAAACAATAAAAGTATGAGCTTGAAGTTGAAAGGAAAGTGAGGATGGTTCTAATAGGGCCACAGTGGCACAACAGGGATCATACATATACTGTATATCACAAAATGTCATGAGTGCTTGACAACAAAGACAACACAAATGATACATCACTGCAAATGCATGGAGATGCAGAGTTACCTGAATCAATGAATTCATTGTTCTTGCACCAATCATGGAAGCTCTTCTCTGCTTCCTGCTGGACCTCCTGATAACTGCCATCAGTTTTATTGTAGTACACCCTCACAAGATATTCATGAAAGGTTTTTGGTTTGAGACTTGAGACCTGCAGGGACAAGATAAAGCAAACACAACCTGTTAACAAGATATTCTCTGACCAGGAATATGCTTTACTTATCCATAGATTAATTTGGGTATATATACTATAAATTAGAGCAAATTAGATCTTTATACACACTAGATCTGAATAGCTTTTGCTTAGATCCTTTCAATTCAGTAAGGATACAATTTGCTCACCTTATTTGAACAAATGTGTTCATACTTAATCAATTAAACAGATATTATAGAGATTCATAAGAGATCCCAGTCAACAATTTGATCTCACAGTGATTGTAACTGTTTGCTATTATATTTTATATATTATGTATATGTTATTTACTTTTTCTACTATTATTTTCGTTATGAAGAGAATAAGTTACATTTATTTGTGAATATATGTTTTGTTATTTGGTCTGGGACTTTTATTTTGAAATATCGATGGTTGTATGTAATGGCTGACAGGCAGCTAGTTTCTCAGTTCCTGAAAGCAAGCCAGCGGCAAGCACAAATGTTATGCATGTGCGTGCTTGTGGATGTCTCTGGTAAAGGATTTGAACGTGAGATTAAGGAGCATTCAAGACAACTTCTTTCATGTAGCATGCAGCCAACGAGGTATTTCGCTTTATATTTGTTTTGTTTGCATTCTGTATGTAGTATGTTTTTTTTGCTTACACATGTTTTGGTTTGTATTAAGTTAATATGGTTTTGTATTAAGTTAATATGGTTTTGTATTCATTATTTAGTTTTCACGGTGGATTTGGGTGGACAAAGCCAAATAAACCAGTAGTACTGAAACCACTTGTGCCAGTGTATGCTTGAGGGGAGTTACAGTGAAAACTCGCACTGTTCAACGACATGAGTGGGTGACGCGACGTGATGCAGCAAGTTTGCCGAATGGGATTGTGTTTGCAACGCCTGGAGTGCATTGTCGAAGGACTAACAGATGAGCAAATACTGCACACACATACAGATTTAAGAAGATGCACACAACACAAGTACAAAGAACAAAACAATGGACTAAGTTATTAAGAGTTTAAGTATTTAAGAATTGCCTAAGAAGGGAGGTTTGTAAAGGTTCCCAAATTATTTGTATTGTAAGTGAATGTTGTGCATTTGCAATGTGTGTGAGAAGTGTATAATTTGTTTGCTCACGTTAAATTCAAGATTGCAGTTTATATACATATTTAAAGATTTTTCAGAATTAAGATTTCAAATTTAAAAGGGTTTTGTAAATGCTATTTGATATTAAACTTTTCAAGTGTTTGAGGTGATTTATATTGAGTATTTGAACATTTTTGAGTTTTCAAGCCTTAAATTGATTGCATTTTGGTGACATATTGGTGGCCAATATTGGTTTAGACTAATGTATGCATATTTTCTACCTATAAAGTTGGGTTAATCTAGTTGCTCAAATGTCAGAGCCAAATGAGCCCACAGTTCATGCAAGGGACAGCATTAAGGATAGTGCAGATTCTCAAGCACAACCTGAAATAAGTCAAGAGGGTGTTGAAGTACAGCAAGAAGAGGAACAGCAGTTAAGACAAAGTAAAATAAAAATAACTCTAACAGATAAAGGTAGAGAAATGCAAGTTGCAAAAATTAAATCCCTTCAACAAAGATTTATTTATATTTATAACAAATGGAAAACGTATGTCAAATCTAAGCGAACGTTATCACAACCAACAGAGACTCTATCTGATGACCTGCTCAATGATATCATTGGTGATGTTAGAGGTCTTTCTGTAGATGTCCAGCGTGTTTATGATGAGTTACGCAAAATTTCAACTCCAGAGCAAGAAATACGTCGTAGAGTGGATTTGTGTGTGTAGGTTTCTAACTTCATGTATCTAGAGCCTCAAGTCGATTGCAAGGAAGGTCTCCAGAAGGAGAAAAGGAAGATTGGCCAGAAGCAGGCTCTCTCTTCATGTCAAGTACGTCAAGTGAGTCAAGTTTTGTCTCTTCTATCTTGAAAGGAGCCTCAGAGTGTTCAAGTAGGTCTTCTGTGAAGCGACAAGATGCTGCTGCTGATGCTGCTGCAAGCCAGGCTGTTCTGGAAGTGTTAGAAGAACAAAAATAAAGAACAACTGGAAATTCAGCTCTTAGAAGCTCAAGTTAAGAAGAAGATAGCTGATCAAGAGGCAGCAGCTGCAAAGCGCCGTTTAGAGCAAGAAGCAGAAGAGGTGAAACAAAGAATAAAGAGAGAGGAAGAGGAAGCTAAAATTAATGCCCAACTGGAAGAAGAACATGGAGCACTACAAAAGACTCTTGAGGAAAAACAAAGAAAGATAAAACAGTTGGAAGCAGTGAAAAGTCTGAAGGTAGCACGAGCGAGAATGGTGGTGTATGATCAAGAAAAGGTCATAGAAGATCAGAAAGACTTCCTGAAAATGGCTCCTGAACCACAAGCTTTGACCACTTCCTCCTCAAATGAAAGTACAGCAGATCTTGTGAAGGTGCTGGAAGGTGCTTTAAGTGCAAATAGAATTCCAATTCCTGAACCATCAGTATTCAGCGGGGATCCATTGAAGTACAGTGACTGGAAACTTTCCTTCGAAACACTGATTGACCAGAAGTACATTTAAGATAAAGAGAAGATCTATTACCTCCGTAGGTATGTAAGTGGCCAAGCTAAGAAAGCGCTCGATGGATATTTCTTACTTGGCACTAAATGTGCTTATGCAGCCGCATGGGACATTTTGGAGGAGAGATATGGAAATCCATTCACAATTGCAAAATCGTATAGAGATAAGCTCCAAGCCTGGAAAAGATGGGCTCTAGAGACCGTTTTGAGCTCAGAGAATTTGTTGATTTTCTTTGTAGTTGTGAGGGTGCCATGGTTCACATCAAGGCATTAGAAATCTTGAATGATTATAATGAGAACAGAAAGATACTTTCAAAGTTACCAGAATGGCTAACAGTGAGATGGAATCGTAAGGTTATTGAAATAGAAGCGGAGATTAACCAATTTCCCTCCTTCAGCCAGGTTCAAGCTGGTTCAAAAGGAAGCGTTCTCAGATGTGATAAAGAGTTTGAAGCTAAATGAAGTAGTTGCCAAGACCAAAAATGGAAGGCTGTACAAGTTAAATCCATTCTTAGATGACGAAGGTATCCTAAGGGTTGGAGGACGCCTAAGTCAAGCTACGTTGCACCCATACGTCAAGCATCCGGTAATACTTCCCAAGAATAGCCTTTACTTTATATTTACTAATACTTTAATTAGTAAGCACTTTCACGAAAAGGTACATCACCAAGGATATGGAATGACAGTGAACGAACTGCGAGCTAATGGGTGGTGGATTCTCGGATGTAGTGGTGTGGTCTCATCACACATTTTTAAATGTCAAGTGCAGAAAGTATAGAAGGCCTGCAGAAAAACAAAATATGGGTGACTTACCGCAAGATCGAATGGAAACAACTCCACCATTCACTTACGCTGGTATTGACTGCTTTGGTCCAATATATATCAAAGAAGGAAGAAAGGAGATTAAGAGACATGGTCTTTTACTTACCGGTCTATGTTCAAGGGCCATACACTTAGAGATGGTTGATGACATGACCACTGATTCATTTATCAATGCTTTAAGAGCGTTTATTGCAATAAGAGGAAATGTTCGTCAGTTGAGATGTGACCAAGGAAGCAATTTTGTTGGAGCAAGAAGAGAGTTTGGAGAACTCATGAAAGGCATGGATCAAGAAAGAGTTAAGGCTCTAGGATTTGAATTTCTTATGAACCCTCCAGCAGCAAGTCATATGGAAGGTGTCTGGGAGAGGCAAATAAGAACCGTAAGAAGTGTTCTTTCTGCTGTTCTCGACCAGTCAGCACAGAGGCTTGACAGTACCTCTCTAAGGACATTCCTGTATGAGGTTATGGCCATTGTTAACAGCAGACGGCTCACCACTGAACATTTGAATGATCCATCTGGACCTGAACCTTTAACTCCGAACCACATTCTTACAATGAAGTCTACAATAATTTTACCTCCACCTGGACCATTTACAAGAGAAGATCTTTATCTTCGAAAGAGGTGGCGCAGAGTACAGTATTTGGCAAATGAATTCTGGACCCGATGGAAAAAGGAATATCTTTTAAACTTGCAGCCAAGACAGAAGTGGTACAAAAACAGAAGGAACTTGAAAGTCAATGACATTGTCCTTCTACAAAATGATCTGGCGCCACGTAATGAATGGAAATTGGCTAGGGTTATAGAAGTTTAAGCAGGGTCAGATGGTAGGGTGAGAAAATTTAAATCGATGGTTAGTGACACCACATTTGACAAGAAAGTCAAACCTATAACTAAAACTGTGTTTCTTGAAAGACATGTACATAAGGTTGTTGTTCTGCTGGAAGCAGGTTAAGAAGTATGAAGTTAAAGTGGCTAGTTAAAGGAATGTTTTCACTGAAAGGTTGAAGTGAAAAATTTAAATAAGTAACTTGCAATTTGAGAAATCTCACATTTAAGGTTGTGTGATTTGGTGAGAGTGTAACTGTTTGCTATTATATTGTATATATAATGTATATGTTATTTACTTTTTCTACTATTATTTTCGTTATGAAGAGAATACATTACATTTATTTGTGAATATATTTTTTGTTATTTTGTCTGGGACTTTTATTTTGAAATATCGATGGTTGTATGTAATGGCTGACAGGCAGCTAGTTTCTCAGTTCCTGTAAGCAAGCACAAACTTTATGCATGTGCGTGCTTGTGGATGTCTCTGGTAAAGGATTTGAACGTGAGATTAAGGAGCATTCAAGACAATTTCTTTCATGTAGCATGCAGCAAACGAGGTATTTCGCTTTATATTTGTTTTGTTTGCATTCTGTATGTAGTATGTTTGTTTGCTTACACATGTTTTGGTTTGTATTAAGTTAATATGGTTTTGTATTCATTATTTAGATTTCACTGTGGATTTGGGAGGAAAAAGCCAAATAAACCAGTAGTACGGAAACCACTTGTGCCAGCGTATGCTTGAGGGGAGTTACAGTGATGTCACCATGATCTCCCAGGACACTCGTGATGAGGTCACAATGTGAGGTAACAGTAAGCTATAAGTGGAATCTCACAGCGCCCTCAATGTGAGCTCATACTAATGTGAGGTCAAAACCCACTCACAGCACAGAGACTAGATAGCCAGCATGTATTGCAGCATGAAGCTTTTGATTGTCACCATTGTTGAGAGTCAGACACCGATTCTTGATGTCTCTTTTTGTTTAAGTGACAGAGTAGTTAATGTTTGTGTCTCATGCTTTTAAAATCCATCATAAATTATCATACTGCTTGATCCTATACAGTATAATCACAGCGCGATTATATTTAGAAACTTCAGATTAATAAAACCTCAACAAGACTGCATATTTAATCTAGGTGATGCCTGTGTTTTTATCAATAACAAACCAATATCACCCAGTTGCAGTCTCTTTTTGGAGACTGTAAAAACAAATGCTCTTTACAAACACAGCTAAATCAGTCCAAAATATATAATGTTATAAAGTCAACGGTCAAGAGCACAACTAAAGCAAACACTGATCTCCATGATTGTAATGTCAACCGAAACAATAAAACGTCATCATCTAAATCTCTGTTAATTCTCAATAAGCGCTTTTGTAGATGTCTAACAGACATTAAGTCTGGTTATTTGTTTATTTCAGTTGATTTCATCTAAGGCTGTGTCTGGAAGTCAGTTGTATGTTTGGATAAGGTTTTAATAACAGAAATCTGTTTGCTGGGCATGCACTCATGAGCTCATCATGTGAGAGCACGGTGATATCACCATGATAGTGTTGAGAAACAGGAAGTAGAATGCCTCCTCTCTACATGCTCTACATTTTGAATTCACTATGAGCTCACATATTACTCACACTGTATCACAGTATGAGAATGGTGTGATGTCACTATGATCATTGCGTGATCTCACGTGTTGACTGGGATCAGACTCAATTATATAATCCTTGATTAGTTCTGTAAATATTGTAGATAAGTCAGATTTCATACCTGGTACTTATCCAGCTTGAAGGCTTTTTTTGGCTCATTCTTGCTGTAGAAATGAACTTTATCAATGGGTTCTTTATGCACTTCACCAAAACCCATCTCAAGAACCTGAGTTATAGCATAAAAAAATAAACTGTGAAAATGAAGAGGCAGACAATTATTGTCTTATGTTTACTGTTGAAACGTACATAAATGTCAAAGTCCTCAGCATTCAGAGTTTTATTTTTTGTGGTTATTTCCCACCATTGTTTTTGCAGTTCTTCCTAAATGTTTGGAAGAGTAAATGAGTCAAATATTACACTTCATGGAAAATAATACAGGCAAAGGATATAAAAAAAGCTTTTAAAATCTTCAATGGTATGTCATGTGATATGTTACAATTTAACAAAATACGAATCTGAAAAACTAATTTGTGTGTGAACATCGCATAAAAAGATGCATATTGTAATGAAACAGAAACATTTTAAATGTTAATTTATATATTTAGAAGTATTCATAAAATTAACACTTTATTTGATGTGACTATCTCTGCCACAAAATAGTGAAAACATTAAAAGAGTTTGTTTTTATTCCAACAATAGGTAATCGATACCACCCTTACAGAAAAAACACATGTGCAGTCACGTGTTAAAAACATTTGAGCATTTGGACAAGATTTGCTTTATTTTTTTATTAATTGATGATCATGAATATTCTGCACCATAAATGTTTGAAATGAGTGAAAATGAAAACCTGATACACTTGCCTCCTGAATCCTGGAGGCTTTATGACGCTGATCTTTAAATCTGGCTTTCAGTTCTTCCTAAAAGATTCAGAAATATATATGCAAATAATGAAAATTAAAGAGACACAGAGAAGAATAAATATTTAGTGAATTAATTAATCATTTTCATTTATATATATCACTTTATTGTGTATTGCTGTACATCCAAAGAGCTTCTCTTTCTCACACAAAAAGTGTGCAGCATCCACTTTTTCGTATCCAATGGCCCAATAAATATGCGATTTTCCTAATCAATTTCAAATAGGCAACCCTGAAAATGAACCAGGGAAATTAGAGATTCTTCTTGTAGAAAGCCTCCAAAGACAGTTGAGCCAGCAAGTCAAGAAGCAAAAGAAAGTGGAACGACGCAGACGAGGAAAGAAAGAAGATGGAACATCAAAGGCTCATCCACCGCATGAAGAGATGGTTCACTTAATGCGGAAACAAAAAGATCCATAAAAAAGTAATACTTAAACATTTTAAAGGCCATATAGCCCTTTTTGTGTGTTAAACAGGAAGTAGATGTGTTTGTATAGAGGGCGAGGTTTTTCCCCTCATGGTGAACTTTTGACTTGGTCTAGTCTAGGTTTTTGTGACAGAGGTCTTATGACCAGCCTGTGTAAGTAGAAAGGAGAAGGACAAATAAGGAGCGAATCAGGTGTGGTGTTATAGAAGATAATTCAAATGAGATGCAAGGTTATAAAAGCTTTGTCCAGAGATTTAGACAAGGCCGTAAATTTGTGGTGAAGACTTTACTCGCTGTTGTGTTTTTTTGTATTTGCTTGAGTTTTTATTATTTTTAATAAAACGAAACCATTGCTATGGTGATTCGTAACCCTTTTATTCAAATAAGCCTCTGAGTAATTACTTTATTACAACCTGTTATCTGAACCTGAAAAGCCCTAAGTCCGGACCTGACTGAGTGAGCACGGACACCGGGACAGTGGTCCTGAATCTTCTGATCACATCCATCCAGACAAGAGGTAATAGAGGATTTATTGTTGTTTGAGGATGCCAGAAATGTGATTTAAAGATTTTAGGGGTTCTGATCAGTATATCAAATACAACAACTTGGATGATGCGATGGCTGTCACAGGACAACGGCGCCAGTGCGCTCACCACACACTAGCTACAAGTGGAGAGGAGAGAGAGTCATAGAGCCAATCAAGTGTATGTGCTCACCCCACACCAGCTACAGGTGGAGAGGAGAGAGAGTCATAGAGACAATCAAGTGTATGCGCTCACCACACACCAGATACAGGTGGAGAGGAGAGAGAGACATAGAGACAATCAAGTGTATGCTCTCACCACACACCAGCTACAGGTGGAGAGGAGAGAGAGTCATAGAGACAATCAAGTGTATGCTCTCACCACACACCAGCTACAGGTGGAGAGGAGAGAGAGACATAGAGACAATCAAGTGTATGCTCTCACCACACACCAGCTACAGGTGGAGAGGAGAGAGAGTCATAGAGACAATCAAGTGTACGCCCTCACCACACACCAGCTACAGGTGGAGAGGAGAGAGAGACATAGAGACAATCAAGTGTATGCTCTCACCACACACCAGCTACAGGTGGAGAGGAGAGAGAGTCATAGAGACAATCAAGTGTATGCTCTCACCACACACCAGCTACAGGTGGAGAGGAGAGAGAGTCATAGAGACAATCAAGTGTATGCTCTCACCACACACCAGCTACAGGTGGAGAGGAGAGAGAGACATAGAGACAATCAAGTGTATGCTCTCACCACACACCAGCTACAGGTGGAGAGGAGAGAGAGTCATAGAGACAATCAAGTGTACGCCCTCACCACACACCAGCTACAGGTGGAGAGGAGAGAGAGACATAGAGACAATCAAGTGTATGCTCTCACCACACACCAGATACAGGTGGAGAGGAGAGAGAGACATAGAGACAATCAAGTGTATGCGCTCACCACACACCAGATACAGGTGGAGAGGAGAGAGAGACATAGAGACAATCAAGTGTATGCTCTCACCACACACCAGCTACAGGTGGAGAGGAGAGAGAGTCATAGAGACAATCAAGTGTATGCTCTCACCACACACCAGCTACAGGTGGAGAGGAGAGAGAGAGTTATAGAGACAATCAAGTGTACGCACTCACCACACACCAGCTACAGGTGGAGAGGAGAGAGAGTCATAGAGACAATCAAGTGTATGCGCCCACCACACACCAACTACAGGTGGAGAGGAGAGAGAGTCATAGAGCCAATCAAGTGTACGCCCTCACCACACACCAGCTACAGGTGGAGAGGAGAGAGAGTCATAGAGACAATCAAGTGTATGCTCTCACCACACACCAGCTACAGGTGGAGAGAAGAGAGAGAGTCATAGAGACAATCAAGTGTATGCTCTCACCACACACCAGATACAGGTGGAGAGGAGAGAGAGTCATAGAGACAATCAAGTGTATGCGCTCACCACACACCAGATACAGGTGGAGAGAAGAGAGAGAGTCATAGAGACAATCAAGTGTATGCTCTCACCACACACCAGATACAGGTGGAGAGGAGAGAGAGTCATAGAGACAATCAAGTGTATGCTCTCACCACACACCAGCTACAGGTGGAGAGAAGAGAGAGAGTCATAGAGACAATCAAGTGTATGCTCTCACCACACACCAGATACAGGTGGAGAGGAGAGAGAGTCATAGAGACAATCAAGTGTATGCTCTCACCACACACCAGATACAGGTGGAGAGGAGAGAGAGTCATAGAGACAATCAAGTGTATGCGCTCACCACACACCAGCTACAGGTGGAGAGGAGAGAGAGTCATAGGGACAATCAAGTGTATGCGCTCACCACACACCAGCTACAGGTGGAGAGGAGAGAGAGTCATAGAGACAATCAAGTGGATTGGGATTATTAGGAGGCCCTGATTGACAAGGGCCAGTGAGGGGAATTTGGCCAGGACACCAGGGTTAAACCCCTACTTTTTACGAGAAGTGCCATGAGATTTTTAATGACCAAAGAGAGTCAAGACCTCGGTTTAACGTCTCATCTGAAAGACGGTGCTTGTCGACAGTATAGTGTCCCCATCACTGATCGTCAGGACCCACACAGACCACAGAATGAGCACCCCCTACTGACCTCACTAACACCTCTTCCAGCAGCAACCTAGTTTTCCCAGGAGGTCTCCCATCCAGGTACTGACCAGCTCAACCCTGATTTAACAATGTTTATCTTCAATAACATATAGCTCATCCTCCTGTGTGATCTGACTCTCTCTCACAGCAGATTGGGTGCATAGCCAAAACATAATGCAGTGGGGTGCTTGCGGTCAGCATAAAATGAAAAATTGGACAGTTTTAATGACAGACATTGACAAGTGAATGCCACATAGGCTAATGGTACTATTTGTGAATGTGTCATAGTAAGCACTTTATTATATTGTTCCTGCCAAGCAAATTATTATGAACACTAAAAGGACATGTATATATTTTTTTTACTTTTCTACAAAATAAATGTGTTTTATTGGACCAGTATGGTACCTTTAATTTGTCTTCCTTCAGTCGGGCCTCTCCAACAAACTTTGGCAGGCGTCTGTTGACAATGTCCTCCAGAATGCTTCGGGCTTCATTTCGATCTGAATTTGAGTCTGACTGGTTCAGGATCTGATCGAAGACGTGATCTGTTAAAAGAGAGGGGAAATGCCTCATTGAATTTGACTTTTTAAACAGAGAGCATAATGTTTGTTATGCATATGTACCCAACTTAATATGATGTCAACATTAAACCTGTCATTAAATACAAAGTTCAAAATCATTTAAATAATAATTTCTCTTGATTTGTACCCATGCTTTCTCTGACCTGTGAGTTGGGTGTACTCTAGCATGTTGTATATGGCATCGGAGATCTTACGATCTGGACTCAGCTTGTCATCATATTTTACGAGAGCTTCCTTAATCCTAATATACAAAGAGAAACACATACACATGTAAAATGCAGTAAAATCTGGGGTAATATCATAATATATGCAGAAGATTGAATAAAATAAATAAATTTGCTCTTTCACATAAAACCCACTTGACGTCAATGATGTAGCCGGTCTTGTGCTGAAGAGCCTGACGATGAAGAGTGTATCTGGTGTGAAACATCCCATAAACATTCTCAGCCACCTGTGAGAGAAACAGATTAACAGATATAGAACCTGTGTATATTTTTATATAGTGAAAGGTAGTAAAAATACCAACAAAATAACAATTTTAGTTGTATTCAAGACAATATTTTAATATAAAAGGGGTAATACTTTTAATAAAATGTTAATACGAATTTGAAAAGAATATAAAATTTGTCAATAAATTAAGTTTTATTATTTTAAAACGTTTTATAATGATTAAATTGGTTATGAAAATGAGAATTAAAGTATTATAGATATTTATACATATAAGAGGTTACTGTACAATAAAAACAAACTGCAAATGTTATGTCTCAAAACTAACTCCCCAGTTTAAAATATGAATAATTGTTTTCTACCCTTCTGAAATGCCCAGATTTGAAATCAGGAGAATTGTGACATCACAATCCCCCCCGACACACCCTTAATATTTGTCACTGTCATGTGAAATCGAGATTTTGAACAACTCATGTCTGTCAATCAACCATGTCTGTTTGTGAGGTAAAGAAATATTTGTTTTGGTGAAACAAAAAAAACAAACAAACAAATATCAACCTCTTTACCGTTACTGAAGTCTATCAGTGATTAGATTCCTCCTTTTTGCCAAACTCACACTATCAGTTACACTTTTACATCATGTTTTCACTGTATTAGCTATGATGAAAGTATTTGATGAGGTTGCATAAATCACCCTGCAGTAAGGAGAGCACTGTGATCATGTGATGTGTGTCCCATACTCAGAATTTATGCTCTGCATTTCCCCATCCAAGTGCGCACACACAGCAGTGAACACACACACACACACACAGAGTAATGGGAAATCATCTTTGCTGCGGGGCTGTGGAGCAATTCGGTATTCGGTGCCTTGCTCAAGGGCTCCTCAGTCGTATGTGGAATGGATTCATTCATTCACTTCCTCCACCTACAAATCCTGCTGGTACTGAGCCTTGAACCCGCAACCTTCCAGTTACAAACCGACTATCTAACCATTAGGCCGTGTGCTCAGTAGATATGTCTGCAGTAATGCATCCTTTCATGAAATGGGAGTAGATCTACATGTAATGCTATACGCATCACTTTTCACAATTAGTTAATCTCGATAGCTATAATAGTAAAAATGCAGTTTGAGAGAGCTCCACGTAACACTTATATGCAAAGAGTTTAGCCAATCATATCCGCGGGCATTTCCATTGTAGTCTGACAGCAGATATACCACTTCCAACAGTTCAAATCAGAGGCTAAAATCAGGGTAGAAAATTACAATTTATTTCCTAATTATGACTGTTTGCAAACTGTAGCCAAGTTTCTTAGAAGTGGCCAGTTATAAGTGAATCGTTTTGAGTCTCTTGGTAAAGAACAAAAACACACAATCATACACGCATAGTGATGGTGTAAATGAACAGGTGAATTAACATGTACCTTGTCTCTGAAGCAGATTTGTTTCCTCCTGTTCACCTCACACACTCGAGCAGATTTCAGCAGACGCTGATGGTCAAAACCACATGGGATGCCGAGATAATAACAATCTCTGCGTGTAAAATAAGAGAGGAATTACACTAATGCAGTAGCTGATGAAACACCAATACACTTACAATGAGCCACATTTATTCTTTATCTTCAGCTGTTCAATACCTGTTCAAACCATTTAAACATCACTTTAAAATAATGCTTACCGAACTAAATAGTCCCATTTGTCCACATCAATGCCGTTCACTTTATTTGCCACAATCTCATACAGGAAAGACTTGTCTTCAGTCCTGCCCTTCATTGACCACTGCAAGATGGAAAATATGTTGAATTTAAACACTGTATCATGATAAATGCTGAAACAGCAATTCAAACACATTTTACCTGGCCATTCTTTTGTACTTTATTTTGAATTAATTCCTCAATAAATGTGATGTCTTCAGGTAGATTCAGTCCATAGAATGTCATCTCTTTGGCCAGTCCATTCCTCATTTTCATGCAGCGAAACATGTCAACAGAGGCCTTCTCATGCTTCAGAAGATCAAGATAAATACTCGTCAGTACAATTAAAGTGAACACATTAACTACTAGTGCTGTCAATCGATTAAAAACCTTGACTAAGTAATCACACATTTTTCTGCGATTAACCGTGATTAATCACATAGTAATGCAATATATTTATATTGTCATAATTCCACATTGAATCTCCAAATTAATGTAGAGACAACATACATGATTATATTTTAAATATATGTTTAATGGCATATTTATACTAACTAGCCTATTATTAATGAAGTATAATTAAACCAATAATGCTACTAATGTCTCTTTTAAATGAACTTTTCCCTCAATTTTAGCCATTAATTACAGCCATTCAACATTACATTATAATTAAAAGCCGTTATTTTTTACATTTAATTTGTTTTGAAAAATATAACTTTTAAGCCAACTTAAAATAATCTTCACATAAACTATAAAGTATATATGAATGAAATATAAACTGAATATAGCTTAATATTTTTCAAGCTACAAATGTTAATCAGCGATTAATTTGTTCTTTGATTTCCATTAATGACAGACTGCAGCAGGTTTCACTTTAAAAGCAACGCTGTCACTTTAAAACCTGGGCCCGTATTCACAAAACATCTTAAGGCTAAAAGTAGCTCCCAACTCACCGATTTAGGAGAAAATCTTAAAAATAGGGAGCATGTCAGTCCTAAATTTAGTACTCCTACATTTTTACTAGAGTATTTCTCAAAGCGTTTTAGTTCTAAAACTAGCTCCTAAACACGTTAAGAGTAGTGAAGAGGAGTCGTAAGTCACTAAGACCTACTCACAACTATCCTAAAATTGCTGTTTCCGGCAATCTGCCTCAGAATATTAACATTTTAGAAACATTTGATGACAATGACTTTTTAAAAAGGTATCACCTTGGTTTTGGAGGTTATCCCAACTCCACATTTTCCTTCGATCATATCCTTGTTTTGATTAACCAGTTGGGCGAGAAGTTACAGCTGTTCTAGCGTCCAGTTTGTTTGTTTCTTTCTTTACGTTTGCATGTATTACTATCAGCCATGATTATTCTACTCTGTTAATTAAAAGGCGGTTTATATGCATATCTGCTAATTGTTTTTGAGAAGCATACATGTAAGAGGCTGACAATAAGCTGAACATATACTTGTTTACTTATCCTGCATATTAAAATCTTTATTTGAATGTGGCAAATAATATGTTTATTTTTAAACCTTTATTTGATTATGGCAACATGATATTGTGCGCTACAATATTTATATGAAAAAAATCTATGACAGAGACTATCAGCCAATCGCTGTGTGCATATTTAGTAAGCATGCTGACGTCATCCATAGCAACGAGATCACCCCCCCCCCCCCTTACTCTTAGCTTAAGACTTTTCTCTATTCCTTAGTAAAGGTTAGGCTCAGCAGCTTTTACTGCTATTAAGGAGAATAGCAGCATTTATCTGGAGATACTTCACTACATCCGATTTTGTCCCAACTCTTTACGATCATTTGGGCCTATTTTTAACTAATTTAAGACTGTTTATGAACTGCACATTTTGACATAACTGTGTGTGTGTTTTTGTCTGTTGAAGTGCTCCTGGCAGTCTGTCTGACGTGGCTTTCTGTGCGCGGGCGGATGTTAGATTCCTGTGTTCACAGAGAGCTGCTTCACAAACAGTGCACCAGTACTGAATAAACTTCTCTTTTGTGTATTATTGTGCTTGATAGCATGTTCACATAGTCTACTATAACAAAAAGAATGCTGCGTTATTTTCTTTAAATTCATTAATTAATGCGTTAAACTGAAAAAGATGAATTGCAAAATTAAAGTGTTAATTCTGACAGTCTTATTAATTATATAGCCTTGCTTTGTAGTTTGTTCTTTTTTATTTATTTTGTATTCTAAATGCTCTATGAATAATCAACTTTTATACAGTAATTATTGTCATAGTCATTTATATTTCGATTGCCATATTTAACAGCAAAATTTAAAAAGACCAGAAACATGTTTTAAGAAATTAAATATTTGCATGTTTTGACTACTTTTGATGTAGCTCACTGAAAAACATGTATATTATCATATATTTGTATCTGTATAGGAGAGTTATGATGCTTACCTCCCAAGTCTTACCTGAGAAATGAAAAGAGGTGTTAGGTATAATGAAATGCAGATTTAATGATGTACATACATGCACTGACTCATTTACACAATTGTCCATCTCCACACAAACACAAACTACTACATTGATTTAATGAAGACCACATCAATTATTGAGAAATGTGTTTTCTTTCAGTTTTCCTCAAAAAAAGTGATTCAAAATGAATGAACTAACATATTGTTAATTCTTGATTAAATACTTGTGATTTATCAATTATTCATATGAGGAATTTCATCGGCACCCAGGCTACAAAAAATAAATCAATAAATATATAAATAAAATAAAAACCTGAAAAGTAAATCTCCAATGATGTCACTGTATGTTTTATGTACAATTAAAGTAATTTGAGCTCCATCTCTCTTTCAGTTACATTCATTATATATTTGCCTTGCTTGTGGTTTAGCATTACTGTAAATGCATTTCTTTATGTGTTCAACAGTTTTAATAAATCTGTACCATTGCTTGATTAAATGCTAAGCTGAAATCACTGAAGTGAGAAAACTCAGACACTTACCAGGCCGGACTTCAGGGATGAACATGCCATCAAACAAATGAGAGAACGGACCATGACCTGAAAGGACCAGGTAACATGTTTTACTATACATACTTATTGTTTGTATACGTTCCATTATGAATCTCATTCTTCTAAAAAAAAAAAAATGTAATAAAATTAAAAAACCTTACAAGAGACCCATAATGGAAATAAAGTGGAAACTGTGCAATGCAGGGAGGGGGGTGGGGGGGGGTGATGTATAAGAAACATATAAAGCAATAGCAATGAAAAACACACCTGTTTGTTTTAACGATTTATTTATAGATGTTCTATGTAAATATGCACATGGATATTTGGTACTCACCCATGTCATGGCACAGGGCAGCGATCTGAACGCACAGGAAATCCTGTTTGGTAATGTTGAGTTCTGGCTGATTCTCATGTAGAGTCTTGAGAAGACATCCTGATAAATGTGCCACGCTAACACACGCAAACACAAACAGAATTAATGTATTTCCAGGAAAAATAATGCAACGGTTCAGTCTTGAAAAAGAGGAAAGCGTTACCCCAGTGAGTGTTCGAAGCGAGTGTGAGTGGCTCCTGGATACACCAGATGTTTCGTTCCCAGCTGTTTAATATATCTGAGTCTCTGAAACTGAGGAGTATCAATGATCTTCACCAGCAGGGGGTGCATTGCAATGTGACCATGAATGGGGTCATTGAATATCTGCAGGACACAAAAACGGTTTATAGAACCTGACCAAGAGAAAACTGTCAGAAGCAGAAAGCAAACGGATATAAACTGGAGATACTTCACAAAAAGAACAACACATTTAAATGTAACATTTATTATGGGCTTGTATGAAGATCTTAGTTTAATTATAAACGGTTAAAGAATGATTTGAATTGCTGTTTAAAATATCTAATCTTAAAACAAGTTGATTTAAATTTTGAATTTGTATTTGGAAATTAACTCAGCGATAAACTTTGATTATAAATGGTATCAGTTCAAAAAGAAAAGGTTAAAAACATGAATTGTTGTACAACAATTGTTGTATATTGTATTAGGTTTTATTGTATGGTAGCATTGAAAGTGAAAGATACTGGTAGGCTATCAGTTATGTTCATATATGTGATATAGCCCAAGTCAATCTCACTCCAACAAGCTGGCAATTAAACATGTAGGCTATTCATGAGACTGGAATAAAATGATTTCTGTTTGCAATAGGCTAAATTTACTATATCCATGAAATGTTCTTATTTCCATTCTGATGCTTCACTTGCCTTCATGATGTCCATTGAAAAGTCCAGGCAGTATTTCTGTCTGACATTCTCCAAATCCTCAGTGATTTTTATCCGTCGTTTCTCTGCAGAGAAACATTTTTATCTATTAGAAACACTTTTGTTAGAAATATTTTCTTTCAGTTTAAAGAAAAACGTCTATATTGTATCATATACAATATGTAGTATTGGTGATAGTTTTAAATACACTTTAAAATGAGAAAGTTTCCCATGTTCACTTTATTAAACGAATTGTATGCACTTAGCCTAAGTTAATCAAAATTTTGGTATGATTATCAAAATGTTTTTGCGTGACTAATTTACTAATGCTACATACACATCACAGTAGCTTACATTCTCTTGAATTAAACTGCAGAAGTCGGTATGCTTGTGCGACCATAATTGACACCAAGCCACTGAAACGAGTTAAATGCTGAATGTGTTCTCCGGTATTTGTTTTAAGAACAAAAGTTACTGCGATCCGACATTTTCTCTCGGGATAGCCTACATGATCATGAGCGCCCATATTACATGAGCGCATTATAGCGCGAAAGCACATAAATATGACTCTCCGCTCGCACGCGGACTTCCTTCGCTCTCGGTCAAAACCGGAGGCGAGCGCGTCCAGTGACAGTGCGCGCGCTTAAAACGTGTCTCTCCTCTCACTCACACTTTCATGTGCACGCGCAAATCTCTCTTTTCGCACCTGAAACTAAACGTTGTCAAACGTTATCAACTAATCAGATTTCAAAGATTGTTCTGAAATTGACATTGTAATACTAATAATTCATAATGAATAATTAAGATTTGGAGACCGAATATCATACTATATAACGAATTTCACATATTTGTCATAACATTACTACTCTATGGGTTTATTGCATCTGCAGACAATATAATTAATTGTCATATAACTGTATATTCACAGTTTTAGAGAAGAGTGCCATTGAATTACTAAAATCAAACACTGGATTAAAAAAAACAATAAATGTCCAAACAGAGATTATATCAGATCATTTATTGTGTTATTTATTCCATCATTTACTTCTATTTTTGCATTTCATTTTGATTCGATAATTGTTAATTATTAGTATCATAACACCTGAGAATGTATTGCAATGATTTTAGGGATCTGACATGACATAACATTGATCTTTTACATATATGTGCATTCACAGAAAAGAAAAGAAAAATACTAACATAAAAGAGCTAAAGTATTAAAACAACGTGCAATAACCAGTTTATGGTAAAATAAAAATACAACAATAAAAAACACGAAAGGCCTTTAGTGAACAAATCTGTTTGGAGATACTTTAAAGTGCATAGTTATAACTTCTGAAAACGCTTAATTCAGGTGCGAAAATAATGCATATCTAGCGCATGAGCACAGAGAGATTTGCGCGTGCACAGGACAGCTTGAGTGAGAGGAAAGACGCGTTTTAAGCGCGCGCACTCTCACTGGACGAGAGCAGCGTGTATCTGAGCGCGTCCGGTTATTTGCGAGAGTAAAGGAGATCCGCGTGCGAGTGGAGAGATTCGCTCTCGCGCATAATATTAATGTGCTTTCGCGCTGCAATAATGCGCTCTCGAGATTTGTCATTAAAATAATGCCATATCATAAGTGCGTATCCTTTAAACCGAATGGAAACGCTTTAAATGCAGTAAACTTCGCATCATATGTAGGCTGCTGTGAAAGTTGAAGGTTGATTATAAGAGAAATAAAGCGATGGGAGGTTTATTCGCATACATTCGCTTCCATTTGGTTACGAGCTTCTAAAAGCGTGATTAATTAGTTAATTTAGTGGGGTATTGCCCAGTGATAAACAGAGAGAAAAATACCACAAAAATGTTACTGATATCTGTTATTACAGTCTTCAAATCGGGTTACACAGGTTACAGTATATATTTGTCATTTATTTGATTAAATTACAAATATAATTTATATATTTTTTGTATTTGTTTATTTTCACTGTAATTCTTTTATTTCACTAAAATGTTACTTGTGTAAAAAAAGAAATGTACATTTAAAGTGAAACAATTACCTTCGGTTTTCTTGTAAACCCCTTTTATATCATAAATAATTTGTCCAATATTTGTTGTATCTTCAGCCATTGTCACCTTTTCTCAGTGATCGGTTGTTGTCTTTCTTGTGTTGTTGGGAATGAGGATGAAGGTAATGAGGATCTGTTCTGTGTAGAGTTTTTATAGATCCAGAGACTCAACCCACTTCCAGTCATTAACATAAGAGGGTGTGCCAAAAGACCTTGAGTTTGATCAGATGCTTCAGTCCAAGGACAAGAACCCATCTCTGAAATACTGGGCAATAAGCTTGGGGCTGGCAGGTGTCTGTCCAGCAAATAGCCTCATTTAGATGGGAAGTGCATAAAAAAGTAATAATTGTTTTTTACCTTTTTTTACTATATAGAACGTTGTGTGTAATGTTATGCTGAATGTTCTTCATAGAACCATCGAAGCCAATAAAGACGCAGTGTTAAGTCTTTTTATTCCGGTTTATATTATACACACAATATTATTAGTTTCTACAACACTCCTTCATTGACAATCTGTAAAGCTGCATACATGATTGACAAATTCTGGACCATTAAAATTTTGATTAAATAATAATTGCATCATTTGAACATTTAGCATGTTGTTAAACTACATCACACTTCATTAAATATACTGCTTGCTGGATATATTGAATCCAGTTCTACCGGTTCTTTGTCATGAAGGAGCAGCTGATCTGTGCTTCTATTTCCTTCATACTTTTACTTTCACTTTGACATTTCGTAGCAACTCCAGACTTTCTTGTTGGTAACCTAGTTTGTGTAATTTGTAAAATATTTTTTGGATCTAAAAAAGTATTTAGTCAAATAAAATTAAAAAGAGATAAATTTCAAAGGTCAAAACAAATTACTCTAAATTACACCGCCATTTTAGTGCCATATAAAAAAAGAATGCATCTAAGGTTATGAGATTAAAGTCGTAATATTTCGTGAATAAAGTCGAAATATTACAAGAATAAAGTTGAAATGTTTCCAGAATTTAAATCGTATAAATTAAAGTTATAATGAGCACCAGCAGATGTTGCCAGGCCACCGGGATGTATCTGAATATTGTTGTGTCTGACCTTACTGGGATGAGGAAGGGTCCATTTCAAGGACTCGAGGAAACAGTTTAATCAAGAATACAATATACATTAACAGACTGAACAGGACAATATTTTTATTTTTAATATGAGCCCACACACCCAGTCGACATTCCTTTGGGGGGCGCTGTAGCTCTCTTATTATTGTTATTTTTTGTGACAGTTTTTTTATTTATTTTAAGTCTTAATCCATGTTTCCAAACAAAATCATTCCGACATAATTGATGTTAATAATCCAACATATATTCGTAGTATATTACAGTTTTTTTTCAATTGCTAACAAGCATTGTTCAATACTGAAGCCACATTTTTATTCACAACTCTCCTCGTATCAGTATCCTGAGACTATATTAGCTTTGAATTACAAACATTACTTTTGGACTTGGAAGTACCACTGGTGTTAGTATATCGGCCGCCTATATATAACAGGGATTCTTCAATGACTTTGCTGATCTGTTGGTGGATATTGTTTAGAAATTCGACAAAATCTTATTACTTGGTAATTTTAATGTTCATGTGTGTTGTGCTTAAGACTCTATGTCAAATGAGTTTGTAAGCCTCATTCATTCGTTTGATTTTAGACAATTTGTTACTGGTCTTACACATGCTCAAGGTCATACTTTAGATCTAGTCTAGTCTCATGGGGTATCTGTTAAAGACATTGAAGTATTTGATACTAACTTTTCTGATCATAAAACTGTGTTTTTTATATTTTTCATCCCTTTCAATTAATCGGACCTACCTCTGTTATCCATCAGTCCAGAAAAAAAACGATTATTTGACTCAGGATATCTTCAATATGTTATTTGAAATCATTTGCATCATTTACATATTGATGATCATCTTGCACGTTTTAATTCTGTCTGTTTAAATGTTATGAACTCGGTAGCTCCTTTAACATCTAAATTTGTAAAAACATAATCTGCTCCTTGGAGAAATGATAACACCATCTGCTGTCTTCGTCAGACCTGTAGAAGAGCGGAAAGGAAACGGAAGAAGGATAAACTTCAAATTTATTTTGAAATCTTTATTGAATCGTTAAAGACTTTCCAAAGAGCTATGAGAGAGGCTAGGAACAAATATTTCTCAGATGTTACTGAAATAAAATCAGCATAAACCCAATATCTTATTTTCTATCATAAATACTGTTCTTAATCCTCCAACTCTGACTTGTAAAGAACCGTTCTTTAAGTCGATTCTTTCTTTTTTCATTACAAAGGCTTCAGATCTGCCATTGCAGCCTATTCCATCTGGTTCAGTCATTAATGACTAATCCATTTACTCCTCAACATGGAGGTCCCTTGCCACTCTTTTAAAAATAATCGATCAATTAAAACCCACTGCTTCTCCTTATGATATTATTCCTTCACATTTTTGTTAACAAATTGCTAATATTATATGACCTAGCTTTCTTCGTGTTATTAATAAATGTCTTGAATACGGTATAGTACCAGGTTATATGAAATATGCAACAGTTAGGGCTCTTCTGAATAAACCAAACCTTGACCCTTCTGTTTATTCTAATTTTAGACCTATTTCAAATTTGCCTTTTATTGCGAAGATTCTAGAAAAAGCTGTATTCAATCAATTGCAGGATTATTTGAGTGCTAATTAAATTTTGTATACATTTCAACCAGGCTTTAGAGTGCGTCACAGTACTGAAACAGCTCTTTTGAAAGTTTGTAATATGTACTCATCTCTACAGACTCTGGAAATTCTGTTATTTTAGTACTTTTAGACTGAACAGTAGCATCTGATACTGTTAATCATTCCGTTCTCATTTCTCGTCTAGAGCACTATGTGGGCCTACGGGGTAATGTTCTGAAATGGTTTGCATCTTACTTGCATAGCAGATGTTGTGTAGTTAATATTGCAAACCACACTTCATCTACAGCTTACCTGTGGAGACCCACAAGGTTTTATTCTTGTGCCATTTTATTTTCATATTTTTTTAGGAAACATGGAATGTCTTTCCATTGCTTCACATATGATATTCTAATTGAGAACTCTGCTGCGAGGTTATTGACGCGCACACGTAAGCGAGAGCACATTACACTAGTACAGGCCTCCCTTCATTGGCTGCCTGTAAGATATAGGATGGATTTCAAAGAACTCATATTTGTTTATCAGTCTATTCATAAGTATGCTCCCTGCATACCTTTCTGACCTTATTTCAGTTCATCAGCCCTCCAGAACACTTAGGTCAGAGGATCAAATCCAACTAAAGGTATCTAGACTTAAACATAGAGCATCTTCAGTATTACTTCAGTATTATTTTTTTTTCTCTAGCTTTTAAATAAATATATATATATATATATATATATATATACATGTGTGTATGTGACCTTTTTCTTCTTTCTT
This sequence comes from Oxygymnocypris stewartii, assembly GCA_003573665.1. Classification (NCBI taxonomy): domain Eukaryota; kingdom Metazoa; phylum Chordata; class Actinopteri; order Cypriniformes; family Cyprinidae; genus Oxygymnocypris; species Oxygymnocypris stewartii. The sequence continues at coordinate 95,318 of QVTF01005012.1, read as the reverse complement.
ATAACTGTGTGTTAGGGTTATATTTGTTTTGGTATTTGGTTTTATCTTTGAATTGTAAAGCACCGTGGACAATGAACATTGCAATTATATGGTGTTATATAAATAAAAAGACTAATAATAAAATCCACAAACACTTTTGTCATACATACTCCACAACTGGCAAAACACTGTACATTTTCAGCACATTTTACAAATGCTAACACACTGCTTTCAAATCTGATAAAAGCACATTCAGATCAGAACAATGGAAAACTGTCCATTTCTGCAGGAATTATATTGAAACATCCAATCTTAGAAGAATATTTATTATGACATTGAATAATAATTATTACGACTTGTTTCAAATTATTTTGTGAAATGAGTGTTTGAAATTACTTTATAACTTACAGTGGTAGGATTATTCGATCTTGTGGTAATGTAAATTAAAACGTGTTATCAACAAAACTCTCTCCATAGGAGATTAGATGTTGGATGAGTTCTGTCAATCAGGTTACTACATGATGATTCAATTATCACCATTAAGCAAACCAAATCACACTTTCTTTCTTTTTGCTGCTTGTTTGCTCTTTTTGTTGTAGCAAACATGTCTAATAAACACATTAAAGCAGCCTAATATTCAGACGTCAAACCAAAGTAAACAATGATCATCATTATGGTAACCAAACATTTTCAATAAAACATCAACATCTATTAGGAAACTAGGAATTACACAAGCTTCAGTCTGGATCCAACCCTTCAATAATCTGAGATGACCGAACACCTGAGAAGAGACGATGACAACCCCTCAGAGGACCTCAGACAACCATCAGCGATTATACTGAATTAATCAAATGTTGCCATGAGTTAATTATATTAACATTATATAAATCTATTGTAGAAACGTAATTTCCTGTAAAGCTGCTACGATTGTATCATAACAAGCGCTATACAAATAATCTTGAATTGAATTGAATTGAACATATAAGTCTCAGTTATTTCTCACTAACAACTTTTGTAGACGTCTGGCAGAAATAGTCAAACTGGGGGTGCGTTTCTCAGAGCCGGTTATGTTCACAAGTTCTGTTGTTGCCAATTGAGTTCAAAGGAACTTGTGACCATAGTTTGCTAACGATGCTTTTGGGAAGCACACTTCTGTTTATTAATGCATGAAGCTGGTTATGCTGTTTGTGGAGTTGTTTAATCCTCTGCTGAGATCTTGAGAAATGTTCTGTCTTCTTTTATTTCAGTGTTAGTTATTTTTTTCTCTCTCTATATTGGGTGATTCTGCTAGTTAACTGCAGGTATCCACTAATGCTTAATTATTACTTAATTAATCACTTAATTATATCATTAATGGCAACTCTGCTTCATTATTACTTTTACTCTCTGTAGTGTGGTTTTCCTGAGGGGTTAAAAGAGTTAAAGGTTTAAGATAAGACACATAAACAACATTTATTTTAACAGTAATAAACTGTAAATTTAATGTACAGCAAGAAAACTGCAGAAAAACAGTAATATATTGACAAAGCCGCTGCCTGTGGTGTACTGTAAAATTACTGTGAAATCACATTGCACTTAATATATATATATATATATATATATATATAATGTGTGTGTGTGTGTGTGTGTCTGTGTGTGTGTGAACTCAATAGTTACTCAAACTAAATAAAACTCAAAAGTTTACAGTGTGCTTTTGTGACTTGTGAACACCCTTGATATACTTATTGTTCTAATTGGTAAATTACTGTTGAAGCGAAATTTAACATATGTTTAAATGTATTTAACAACCATTTATAAAACATTTCAAGTGGAATAAATTATTTTTGTGTCACAGGCACAGAAAATAATCACATTCCAATTATTTAGCTGCATAGTTGATTCCAAAATTCGAGTCACACCACATCTGAAAGCATTTCTCGGCCTCCGCCACATTCTTCTTCTCCTCCTTCTTCTTGTTTTCATCAGCCTGATCATCAGATCTTCTGTAGTAAACTCTGACAAGCTCTTCGTTAAACCTCTTTGGCAGGAAACTGGATAACTGACAAAAGATAAAGATACTTGAGACTATATATACAATGTGTATAAATACATATTATATCTTTGTTAAGTATTTCGGCACATAAATGTGTGCTATAGCTAACTTTGAACTGCAACAATTTGAATTAAAGTCATGTTTTAATTACTTTACTATAACACATCAATTGTTTGTGGTTTTACAAAAGAAATGTCCTTTTCAGTGGATTCAAATGAAATAAGTTCGCCAAATGTTTACACACAATCACATCAGTGAAAAATCTCAATTGCAAACCTTCCATTGCAAATGCAAAAATACGTAATTTTAGAGCTAATAACAGAGGCTTGAGCCACTGATATGCAGGCTAATGCAGTTATTAATGCAGTCTAATGCAGTTGTCAGAAAGAGAGATAAAGAGAGAGAGAGAGAGAGAGAGAGAGAGAGAGAGCACATGTGAATACCTGTTTCGGTGCACCCCAATGCACCCCCAGTACCTGGTTTAAGGACCATGGTATCCCTGTTCTTAATTGGCCAGCAAACTCGCCTGACCTTAACCCCATAGAAAATCTATGGGGTATTGTGAAGAGGAAGATGCGATATGCCAGACCCAACAATGCAGAAGAGCTGAAGGCCACTATCAGAGCAACCTGGGCTCTCATAACACCTGAGCAGTGCCACAGACTGATCGACTCCATGCCACGCCGCATTGCTGCAGTAATTCAGGCAAAAGCCCCAACTAAGTATTGAGTGCTGTACATGCTCATACTTTTCAGTTGGCCAAGATTTCTACAAATCCTTTCTTTGTATTGGTCTTAAGTATTTGGTCTAATTTTCTGAGATACTGAATTTGGGGTTTTCATTAGTTGTCAGATATAATCATCAAAATTAAAAGAAATAAACACTTGAAATATATCAGTCTGTGTGAAATGAATGTATACATTATACAAGTTTCACTTTTTGAATGGAATTAGTGAAATAAATCAACTTTTTGATGATATTCTAATTATATGACCAGCACCTGTATATATTTATAGTTTATATTGCAGCTTATTTACTATACACACACATTACATATATACAGTAGTTGTCAAAGGTACCACTGAGTTCCTGTGGCTCAGTGGTAGAGCATTGCGTTAGCAGCGCAACATTTGTGGGTTCGATTCCCAGGGAACACATGTACTGACAAAAATATATATAGACTGAATGCACTGTAAGTCACTTTGGATAAAAGTATCTGATAAATGTACCTGATAATCCTTAATGGCAGAAGCTTCATTGGGGTTCCTCTTGCTGTAGAAATAGACGTTATCAATGGGGTTTTTGTCCTTCATGCCGTGATCCAGATCAACCACCTGGATAACGAATGAAAAAGCTAGTTTATGAGGACATGAAGATGGTTTAATTTTCCGTTTGCAAATCAGCACTGAAATACAATATCACTTACATAAACTGGTAAATCTTTAACATTCAGAGAAACAGTCGGGTCTGTAGGTTTGTATTTCTCTACTGCAGTTTTCCATGTTTCTGTCAGCTGCTCCTGAAATGTCAGATTTGAAAAGGTTAGACAGTTACTGTACCGTATATACTGTCTTAAAATAATCCCATATTTTCCTAAACCAGTAAACCAATGTTGCTGTCCAACCTTTGAGAAGTTTTTCTCAGTCAGACGAGCTTCTCCCACAAACTTTGGCAGTTCTCTTCTGACGATCCTGTCCAAGATGTCTCTGGATTTCTTCAGATTATCAACAGTGGAGGATGAGATCTGCTCAAAGATCTCATCTGACAGAAGAACAGAAGATTCATATATAACACATTCTGAGACACATAACCACAAGTCTCAAAACGCGTTCACCTGTGTGTTTCAGCTGACCTGTGAGTTTGCTGTAGTCGTCTGCTGTCTTTATGGCTTCAGAAATCTTCAGCATATCTTCAGGTTTTCCTTCATGAAGATCACGATCAGCTCGTATAAGGACTTCTGCAAACCTACAACAGACATACATGAGTTTTCCAAATATGTAATGAGTAAGTAATGTAAGTAGATAAAGCAGTCAACAGATTAAAGCTGAATGTGTATAATATCCTGTGAGAGAAGAACTGGTGATGCACAATAAATACTGTACCGAAATACCGAAATGACATTCACTACAAACAGAGAAACTCACATGTCTTCGATGATGTTGCAGATCTTGTGCTGATAGGCCTGGCGATGAAGAGTGTATCGGGTGCGAAACATGTCATAAACATTATCAGCCTCCTGTTAGACAAACGAACATCAGTGTGACAGAGATCCCATAATGCAGTGATTACATTAAATCCCCTAAAAAGTCAATTTTAACAGCTTTAATTGTCACTCTTTTTTTATGTTTCCAAAGAAACAAACAGAGATTGCTGATACTTAAAAAAATAAAAAAATAATGTAATAATTTTCCATTTTGGGTGAACTATCCCTTTAGTTTAACATTTTATGCCGTTAAACACTATATTAATCTACAATATCTCTTAAAATAAGCGTTTTATCAAGCACCTTGTCTCTGAAGCAGATGTGATTTCTTCCATTCACTTTACAGACTCGAGCAAACTTCAGCAGACGCTGATGGTCAAAACTGTTACGGATGCCCAGGTGATGACAGTCTCTGTCAAATAAGTATTTAATAAACACAATGCATTCATAAATGTTACATAAATATAAACTTATCTGTGTGTGTTTGTTCTGGTGCCTTTATTTCACACTTGACCTACTTACAGGAATATCTACAATACATCACTAATATTATTATGTTAGAGTATATGTTTTATTGGTGTTGCAATGTTTTATATATATACTATATATATATATATATATATATATAATCATCATTTAACAACGGCATTGTTTTGTATACTTGCATTATAATATATATATATATTTTTTATTATTATTATTATTTATTTAATTTTTTTAAGTGTGTAATGGTCTTGTATTTGTGATGTCATAGCTCAGGGCTCATCATTAGTAATTTGAGAGTGTGTGTTCTTTTGAGTGTGTGTTTTTTTCAGCCAATCAAAATGTTTAATATTTACCGAGCAAAATAGTCCCATTTGTCCACATCGATGCCGTTCTGTTTATTTGCCACAATCTCATACAGGAAGGATTTGTCTTCATCTCTGCCCTCGTATGTCCACTGAACAGAAAAGCAAAGGCTGTAAGTAATTCACACTTCATTTTACCAAATGTCAAGTTTCACGAGTCGAGTATCACTTTGTACCTCTGAAGTTTTTGCTCCTTCGATTAATTCTTTAATGAAGGTGACGTCTTTACCATCCAGTCCATGCTCTTTCAACACGTCTTCATTCTCAGCCTTCAGAAGCTTCACAATGTCATCGAACATCATAACTGACATCTGCTCATGCTGCAGTGAAGACAGAAAGAATGATAAAACTCATGAATGTATATAGTACAAATGCATTTCTGCTTGCAGTGGCTGCGTGAGCACTGTGTTCGTTCTCACCTTCCACTTTTCAGGGATGTCATCAGGCAGGCCTAAGAAACAGAATCAGCTCTCAGGCAGTTTGTAAATCATATTTTGTACATTAACATATGTAACAATCATATGATAAAGAAACTTACATATCCACAGATCCTTCTGATTTCAGTGTATTTCACACTGGCACTTACCTTGTAATTTCTTAATTCTTTTGGCTCCAGGAATAACCAGACCATCAAATACATGAGAAAATGGACCATGACCTAGACAATAAAGAGACACTTTACATTTTTACAGAATTTTGATCTGTCTCATGTATTTAATTGCATTGCTTTCTAAACCTGAATAGGACATTTTAATGTATTTACAGTATATTTGGCTAATATAACTAAAACTATAAATAATTATTATTACAATAATAATAATTAAAGTGCAACAAGATAATTTAAAAATATAACTAAAAATGATAAACCAACAGTATTTATTTGTTTTTAATATTTAAAAGTGAAACATATTTCTGGTTTTGGGTTTCCATTTTGTGGATCTATATCAAACAAATATATCAAGCACTAAATAATAAAAGTAATACCTGAAAAACAATTGACAAACAATTAACCTTTCAAGTTAAGCTGCTTTACAAATAGGTGTTACAAAAAGTTTTAAAGCACAAAATCATTTGTTAATTAATATTATTAGTCTGTATTTATTTATTACTAACAATAGCTACTCTTTCCTTGATATGTCTAGGTATGGTTAAGCTTGGGTGAGTTTATATATATATATATATATATATATATATATATATATATATATATATATATTATTTTAAACAACAATAATAATAATAATTTGTTACATTTATAAAGCGCTTTTCGTGGCACTCAAAGCACTTTACATAGTAAGGGAGTATCTCCTTATCCACCACCAGTGTGCAGCATCCACCTGGATGATACGACGGCAGCCATATTGTGCCAAACGCTCACCACACACCAGCTTACCAGTGGAGAGGAGACAGAGTGATGAAGCCAATCAGTGTACAGGGATGATGGTCAGAGACCAATGGGTGAATTTGGTCAGGATGCCAGGGTTACACCTCTAGTCTTTATCGGAGGACATCCTGGGATTTTGAATGACCACAGAGAGTCAGGACCTTGGTTTAACGTCTCTTCCGAGAGACAGTATAGTGTCCCTGTCACTATACCAGAGCGTTAGGACCCATACAAACCACAGGGTGAGCACCCCCTGCTGGGCTCACTAACACCTCTTCCAGCAGAAACCTAGTTTTCCCAGGAGTCTCCCTTCCAGATACTGACCAGCTCAACCCTGCTTAGCTTCAGTGGGCAACCGGTCTTGGGCTGCAGGGTGACATGGCTACTTCATGTGTTATGTATTTGATATTACTCCTATACTTATAATTTTGAGCTAGATGCCTCTATGGAATCTACATTAAAATAACCTATAAATAGTACAATCATTTATAATATCATGAGATGAAGATTCCAGTATAAGTACTTTTTTTTTAAAATAAGCATTAGTGCTTCTCACCCAAGTCGTGACACAGACCAGCGATCTGAACACACAGCAAATCCTGTTTGGAGATTTTGAGCTCAGGCTGATTATCATGAAGAACCTTCACCAGACATCCTGCTAAATAAGCCACACTAAAATACACAATTCTTTAGTTTATTTAATAATAAAAATTGTTGAATCTTGCAAAAACAATAACTTTTTATTATATATTTGTTTTACTTGCATGCAGGGCTTCACATTATTTTTTTGTTTACCAGCCATTCTGGCAAGTGTTTTTCCAAAGTGACTTGCAAAAGTGTAAAGTCCAGGGGCCTAAGAGTAAAAGTCCTTCCTTATTGTTGTTCCACCCATGAACTCAGCAGCTGATTTCACCAGAGGAGGAACCAAAGAAAGTCTCAAATTACAAACAAGTCTCAAGTCAAACCCTAAGTCCTCAAAGAGTTAAAGTTAATGAGATAATTAAGTCCATAATTAAGTGCTGATTGAGCATTAGTGATGAACACCTGCTGTTAACAATCAGTATTACTGAAGAAGAGAGAAATACATGGACTACAACTGACTTCAGCCAGAGCCTTCGATGAAATCAACTGAAAAAAAATACATTGCCACCATAATTGTGGTCAATGTTTGCTTTAGCTGTGCTCTTGAGACTTTTAGAAATTCAAAGGAATTTTCTTCTGAACACTTACAATATTTTTTCACAGCAAATATTTCTGCATTGCCAATCAAATCTTGGAGTAGCAGAATAGCTTATGCTTTATATGACTATATATTCTTAGTTTAAACTGTTTATTGTTGTGGGCCCACTTGTCAGTACATGTTTTAACCTTAAGCAATCTTTCTGGTTTTAGTTTTTATCTTTGTTTGATTACCTAAATTGAACTATTAAAGAAAAACAATCATATTAAATAATTGCCACCATAATGCTTCAATATTGAGAAAAAAAGCATACTCTGTAGGATCATGCTTTGAGACATGAACATTTTTCATATGATCCTCAACAGTGGTGACAATGATTATTCATATTGTATTGCATTTTGTTGATTGTCACCATTGTTGAGATTCATATGCGATTTGTCTGTGTGTCTAAACATTATTGGAGTTCAATTTTGTTTATGCCTTGTAACTATTATATAAACACTTTTCTTACATATTGTAGTGTCAGAGAGTTTATTATATATATATATATATATATATATATATGACACAAAAAATTATGTTATTGTAGATATAATCAAACCAGCTCATGGTGAATATCTGATCACTGTAGAGCACAGATCTTTCTGCTTTATAAGATCACATACATTCTTTCAGACAGATCTTACACGTGAAGGCAAGGGTCAAGAGCCCAACGAAAGCAAACACTGATCTCCATGATGGTGGCATCATTTTAACCAATAAAACATCAACATCTGACCTCTGTCATTCTCAATAACAGCAGGTGTTCATCACTAAAGTACAGTCATCCTTTAATTACTCACTTAATTATCTCATTAACTTTAACTCTTTGAGGACTTGGGATTTGACTTGAGACTTGAAAGGAATGACTTGGTTCTTCTTCTGGTGAAATCAGCTACTGAGTTCATGGGTGGAATAAACATATGGCAGGACTTTTACTCTTTGGCCCCTGGACTTTACACCTCTGGTTACTAGTCACTCAGTGTTTTCACTGGCCACAATTTTGTTGTGGGAAATTGTGTTTTGTATTATTATGAACAACAACAACAAAAATATCTGCACTAGAAACAAATAGCAAAGATGTAAAAAATTTTTTTTGTCATACAGTCGGCACAGTACAAGTTTCACTTTGCTGATCATATACCAGCCACTCTCAACCGGACTTTTCACCTTGAACTGTCTTTTTTTTTTGTCTGTTACCATATGTTCACAGGGTATTTGCAGGAATTTTAAAATAAAATGTAATGCTTAAGATCTTCTTTAAGAGCTGCACAAATAAAAAATAATACTACATGAGTGAAATACGGCAATGTCTATAGTAATATAGCGTGCATCCAGAAAGCATTCACAGTGCTTCATTTTTTCCACATTTTTTTCTGTTACAGCCTTATTCCAAAAAACATTAAATTAATTATTTTCCTCAAAATTCCACAAACAATACCCCATAATGACCTGCTTGATGGATAGTAATATCTACAACCTACACAACCACAGTCACAGTGCAACCACAACAGCTTGAAGTTGTCTAATTTGGCACAGTCTCTCTGCTACACTACTAGTAGTAAGGCTTTCCTCTTTGTATATGTATCCTTACAAGTACAACTTTAGCTGTATTATTTGTGTCCCGTTAAAAAACTGCTCTTGAGACATTTGTTGTTAATTGTTCCCCCCAAGTGTTCGACAAAAACGCCCCTGAAAGTAGCGCTGCGCTCATGAATGTGTCTTGAATGGGTCAGATGAAATGAAAATGCCATCGAAACTTTTCTGAAGACAGTCAGTTTCTTTCCCTTCACATTCATATAAAACACCCACTTCTAATTTTGACTTTTAAATTTGTAGCTCAAATAAATTAAATCATAGCCTTTTTAAGTTTAATCCAGACATATTGAGATTTTTGTCTATATGTCCCCAAATTTAAGACCTCTTGAAATTCAAATTAAGTTCTTGCTTGTACTGTTTAATGCATTTAAAACCTTAGAAATTGAATACAACTAAATTAGAAAAACCTACATTTTACAGAAACCCTGATTCAACCCGCCAAAAAGTGATTGTGTTACAAGCCCTGTTTGCATGTCATGTGACTGTTAATCATGCATTATTATGTTTTATTTCTAAAATTTTTTTTTACAAATTAACTGAAAATATGAAATCTGAATCTTATATTATTAAAATTAAACAATTTCAGCTCTAAATATAATCCAATCTCACCCAAGAGAGTGTTCAAAGCGATTGTGGGAAGCACCAGGATACACCAGGTATGTTCCTCCCAGCTGTTTGATGTGTCTGAGTCTCTGGAACTGAGGAGTGTCGATGATCTTCACCAGCAGGGGGTGCAGCGCAATATGACCATGGATGGGGTCATTGAAGATCTACAGGACACAAAAACACACCAGTTTATCACACTAGCATGAAATGCAGTTTGAGTGATGAATGGACCTCAAGCGTAGTTTAAGCAGACCTTTGTGTGACAGCCAGCATCAGCTGATGCTCAGCTGACTGTAACTCCTTCCACTACAATTTAATAAGATATACCCACATGGCAATTGTCATTTGGGCCAGCTGTGGGAACTGAGCCAGAACAAGTTGTAATAGTGCTACCCATTCTCAGCCTTCAGTAAACAAAATAGTGACCAGTCTTCAACCAGAAAACCCAAAACTGAGCCATTAAAAAGCCAAAAAAACAAATAACAACTCAGCCATGGAACCATCAATAGGCAGTAAAACACACAGCTACACCTCTAGACAATTAACCATCTGTATTTCACACTTCTTTAGATTGTGTGGGAAAGACTTTCTGTCTCAGCTGGGACTCAAACCAGAGAACTTCTTGCTATGAGGAGACAGCATTTACCACTGAGCCACTGATTCTGCACTTAGCCATAGACATTAAATACAGGAACAGACATTTACAAGTACAGAACTCTGTTTGAATAGATGCTGAAATGTACAACATACACCGCAAAATCCTCAGTGAACACTGCACACAGTGTTAAAAGAAACACTAAAGTAGTGTTGAAGTTCACGAGATGAATGACCCAATTAAATTATCATATAACTTATGATTAAGCATGTAATAAAATCAGCAGCTTTTTCCCTCAGTCTATCAGGCTAATGAACAGCAAAAACTAATACACCCTACAGCACACTGCCACTTTACGATATGTCATGCACTGCATTTTAACTTGAACTCTAACACAGTTTAACTGGACTACACACACACACTGCACTAATACAACAACCTATCTGCTACCACTGGATACCATGCAATGCACATCCATGGCATTGCTTATCAGGCCTATGTATAATCTGTTGCACCATCGCATATTATCAGATTTAAATTAAATTAGAACTTTAGAGTGCATGCACAACGCAATAATTGATGGCATGGCTGGTTCAGTATACAGAAATATGGGAGACACATGATAACTTCTGAAATGTTTGCGGGGAAAATCTCAGATTAGTCTGCAGGCACCACTGTGTGTGTATATATACAAACCCGATTCCAAAAAAGTTGGGACACTGTACAAATTGTGAATAAAAACAGAATGCAATGATGTGGAAGTTTCAAATTTCAATATTTTATTCAGAATACAACATAGATGACATATCAAATGTTTAAACTGAGAAAATGTATCATTTTAAGGGAAAAATAAGTTGATTTTAAATTTCATGGCATCAACACATCTCAAAAAAGTTGGGACAAGGCCATGTTTACCACTGTGTGGCATCCCCTCTTCTTTTTATAACAGTCTGCAAACGTCTGGGGACTGAGGAGACAAGTTGCTCAAGTTTAGGAATAGGAATGTTGTCCCATTCTTGTCTAATACAGGCTTCTAGTTGCTCAACTGTCTTAGGTCTTCTTTGTCGCATCTTCCTCTTTATAATGCGCCAAATGTTTTCTATGGGTGAAAGATCTGGACTGCAGGCTGGCCATTTCAGTACCCGGATCCTTCTTCTACGCAGCCATGATGTTGTAATTGATGCAGTATGTGGTCTGGCATTGTCATGTTGGAAAATGCAAGGTCTTCCCTGAAAGAGACGACGTCTGGATGGGAGCATATGTTGTTCTAGAACTTGGATATACCTTTCAGCATTGATGGTGCTTTTCCAGATGTGTAAGCTGCCCATGCCACACGCACTCATGCAACCCCATACCATCAGAGATGCAGGCTTCTGAACTGAGCGCTGATAACAACTTGGGTTGTCCTTGTCCTCTTTAGTCCAGATGACATGGCGTCCCAGTTTTCCAAAAAGAACTTCAAATTTTGATTCGTCTGACCACAGAACAGTTTTCCACTTTGCCACAGTCCATTTTAAATGAGCCTTGGCCCAGAGAAAACGCCTGCGCTTCTGGATCATGTTTAGATATGGCTTCTTTTTTGACCTATAGAGTTTTAGCCGGCAACGGCGAGTGACACAATGGATTGTGTTCACCGACAATGTTTTCTGGAAGTATTCCTGAGCCCATGTTGTGATTTCCATTACAGTAGCATTCCTGTATGTGATGCAGTGCCGTCTAAGGGCCCGAAGATCACGGGCATCCAGTATGGTTTTCCGGCCTTGACCATTACGCACAGAGATTGTTCCAGATTCTCTGAATCTTTGGATGATATTATGCACTGTAGATGATGATAACTTCAAACTCTTTGCAATTTTTCTCTGAGAAACTCCTTTCTGATATTGCTCCACTATTTTTCGCCGCAGCATTGGGGGAATTGGTGATCCTCTTCCCATCTTGACTTCTGAGAGACACTGCCACTCTGAGAGGCTCTTTTTATACCCAATCATGTTGCCAATTGACCTAATAAGTTGCAAATTGGTCCTCCAGCTGTTCCTTATATGTACATTTAACTTTTCCGGCCTCTTATTGCTACCTGTCACAACTTTTTTGGAATGTGTAGCTCTCATGAAATCCAAAATGAGCCAATATTTGGCATGACATTTCAAAATGTCTCAATTTCAACATTTGATATGTTATCTATATTCTATTGTGAATAAAATATAAGTTTATGAGATTTGTAAATTATGGAATTCCTTTTTTATTCACAATTTGTACAGTGTCCCAACTTTTTTGGAATCGGGTTTGTATATATTATATATATATATATATATATATATATATATATATATATATATATATGATATAAATAATATGACTAAAATATGCTATGTCCGCTGTGCTGAGACAAGAGAGCATCTACATACAAGCTAAAATTGGATAGAGAATTAGCAGAGCCTAGACAAAGTCTGATCCATGAGTGTGGGAGGTGCACAGACCAATGTTCTACTGATGGTTTCGAAGATAGTTGATTGAGGAAGTGCAGCAGTTTATCTAAGTTGCGAGCATAGTGGTCACTGATTTAGGGACAGAGGCAGATTATGGAGCCACTCCCTTTAAATATCAAATAATAATATATATATATATATATATATATATATATATATCAAGGCTGCACTCCCTGATTTGTTTTAGAATTGAACATACCATGTCATTGTGTTGGGGGTTTCAAACCTCAGTAAGGTTTGCTGTAGAAAGATTCTGCAGATTCTGAACCCTTAAGAGCAAAGCCTGTCGCCAAAGTAGTGTTCAGGACTTCTACAATAATCTTTATCAAACAGAGTGGCCCTGAATGAAATGTATTCAGTTTATTAATGGAAGAGAAGAGTAAAAATACACAATGAGTAGAAATTACACATGAGTAGTTTGTTTACCTTCATTTGTTCTTTTGAGAAATCTAAGGAGTTTTTCTTTAGAATGTCCTGCAGTTCATCCTTGATGATCTCCCATAACTGTGTTTTCCCAGCCTCTAGAAAAACACACAATTGTATATCATCAGTGTAATATAAATATATATATATATATATATATATATATATATATATATACATTATATGATATATAAGCTGTATATGTTGTTTAAGCTGTGGGACTATAGTTTCAGGACAGTTTGTGAGTGGACAGAGATCTGGCTATGTCCCTCTGATTTAGTTCCTGTGGATGGATTTTTTTCTTCATTCCTTTCTATTCTTGATAATATATCAGGTTTACTGGCTTTGCGTGTCAAGTAAAACTAATATGATGCTTTGTTTCAAACCAATCAAATTAATAGCTTATATTGAAAACAGAAACAATATTAGTTTCATTATCGTGTTGACCTCAGATTTGTTTCCTCTTGCCCACCCACCCTGGCATCTTGATAAGGAAATGTGTTCCCGGAAGGTTTTTAGTCTTCCTGTCATCTCAATTCAAGACAAGTTTGGGTTTCAAAGAAACAAGATAGCTTCATATGTCTTACTTAAATGTCTTAGACTTGAACAATAATCACATGCTTAACCTTTTTTTTCTAATTTTTTCTAAATAATATTTTTGTAAGCTCACAAATGCACATTACAATTACATTCACACACATCACATGTTTCTTCCCTTACCTTCACTTGCTTCATAGGACTTGTTTAGATCCTGGAGACTTTTCCTGTGATCAGAGAGAGTTTTGGTTTGTTCAGATCGAGGCATCTTCTCTTTTGTCTTCTTTTTGTGGGTTGTTAAAAACTCTGATGAGGCAGTGTAGATCAGTAAAACTGCTTACACAGTTCATATATCCAACAGCTTAACTCGCTGGCACACATTTTCAGGAAAGCATTGTCGTTATGAGGGTGTGTCTCTGATAAATGTTCTGTTTGTTTACTGGCATGAGGCACATTAGATTGAGTGCTGCTGAAATCTCTATTAAATTGTGGAGCTGCCTGTTGAACAATATTTTACATATAGTTATTTTATATTTATTTATCTCACAATGAGGTTTGATAGGTACGACGGCGTTTTAGTGCTTTGTTAAAAAAAAAAAATATATATATAAGATTACGAGATTAAAGTTGTAATATTTCGAGAATAAAGTTGAAACAATGAGAATATAGTCTAAATACTACGAGAATAAATCTTTTAAGAATAAGGTCAAATGTACGAGAAGAAATTCAAAATGTTTCGAGAATAAAGTCAAAATGTTTCGAGATTAAAGTCGTAATTTTTCGAGAATAAAGATTATAGTTATAATATTTTGAGAAAGGTTATTGTAGCCTTTTGCGCATGCCTGGATTGGGAGCCCCGGGATATTCCAAAGTCTCAGCTTTCAAAATATGTCAGTTTTATGAAATACAAACAATATGTACACTGTTAAAAATCGCTGTAAAAAAACGGCCACATTTTAACAGTAACATGCTGTTTTCCATAAAAATTCTGGGTAATATTTGTCATTTTCGAGAAAGCGGCTTGCTGCTATATATCGTGAATTAACAGCGTTCAGTTGACACTCAGAGGCTGTGTTTTAAATCACACCCTAGACCCTCATTCACTATTCCCTACATGAGTTTACTAATATAGTCCACCTGACAGAGAGAATGAACAGTAATGAGTGAATTCAGACAGCTGCTGTTAATGAGCAGAATCACTGATGAAAAGAGAAACAAGACAAACACAAGAACTACAACTGACTTCAGCCACAGCCTTCGATGAAATCAACCGAAGATTTAAACAACTCAACAAACAGCTTTACCAGCTTCACGCTTTACTAACCAGACTGTCTTTATTTCTGTCAGATGTCTACAGAAGATCTTATTGATGATGAACAGAGGTTTAGATGATGATGTTTTATTGTTTCGTTTGATGTTACCATTGTGGAGATCAGTGTTGGCTTTTGAACGTTCGTCTTTGTTTGATTGCTATAAATGCGTCTTTAAGATGCATAAGTTATGGCAAAATTGTAAAGGCTGGTCAGGTGATGTTGGCTATTTCTAATCGTCACAAACATCTATTGGATTAAATTACAGTCTCAATTATTGGGCTCATTCAGAATCGAATTATATGAGTGTTGTTTTATATATATATATATATATATATATATATATATTATTTTCCCATAACTTACAGCTCCAGAATAAATGACTTTGTATAAACTTGGTTTACACGTTGCAGAATGTTTTCCAGCATCCCCCCACAACTCCTTCTTCGCACTTACAACTATTTCTGTCCTAACCTACTCTGGGTTCGGCCCAAAGTTCCGAGCTTGAAGCGCTCCCCTCGGACAGCACGCTAAATACGCATAATATCTATTCTATTTATTATACGTAAGTGTGAACTTGTGAAATGTGTGAAGAACAGGTAGTGCTGCTTGTCTCTAGATGAACAGCTGATCTGTGTTTGCTTTCCATTGTGAACTTTCACTTTGTTTTACGCCTATAATTCTCTCTGTAATTATAGTACACATTCATTTTTTTTTTACTATTAATAGCTCTTCCAATATTGGCTACCATAAATCACTTACCCCACCTTTAAACTACCCTTTGGCCTATAGTGAAATGTAATATAGTTCATAGAATGCAGTTCAATTTATTACACTGACAGAAAAAGGTTTACAGTGGAGGTACAATTTTGTTCCTATGGGAACAAAACATATAATTTTACCCTAACAACCTATTTTGTACCTTTAATGATACCATTATGTACCCAAAACGTGATTTAAAGGCAGAGGTGGAAAGTCTTTTCATTCAGAGGTGGTATGTCTTATTCATTCAGTTAATACATGTTTTATGTTTAATATAAGCTACTTTGTCATTGTATTACTGATGTTGTGAGTGGGATTTTTGCGCTGCAGATACGAGAATGTGAGACTGGCTGCTGAGGAAAAGAGACGCTCTCGATCTTTCTCTGCTGTATCTTTGCAATGGCTGTAGAAATGGTCATTAATTCTTTATTTGGGCACGGAGCAGGTAATAATATGATCAAAAACCACGGCAACAAACGACTTCCTAAGTCGGTTTAAATTGAAAAGTCTTTCACAGTCAATTTGATTTAACTTAATTCCTGTTCTACTGTTGCTTATATTGTCATTGTAGGCTTAGGCTTCTTTTTTTCTATTAATTTTAATGAATAAACAAATGAATACAATTAGTGTTAATTATTTTCTGTTACAAAATGTTAATTTATCTATTTTTTAACACCGCACCCCCAGCACCCCCATTTTTTTCTTGGGCTACACGCCAGGGGGTGCTGTAGTACCCTCAGCACCCCTACTTCCCACGGTAATGGCTTCATATGTAAGAATGGTTCAATGTATTGATTGGTTATCAAATAAATTTTGTGTTCAGATCCGAAAGAGAGAGAACAAAGACATAGATCAACTAACACACATCAGGACAGATGGGCCTACATTCAAATATATCTTGTTCTGGGGCAGTTTCCTCTCCTGATCTAAACCTAAAGCTCAGTGTTATGTGTGATTTCTTCATACGGACATATATTTCCATACAGTGACCTGCTGAGCAAAGTTTTGACAGTCAAACCTCTGATAGCATGCAATGCAAATATTAATTTATTAATCAAATGTTGGATGAATGACGGGTGTGTGTATTGGTGTTGCTTAATGGTGATATATGATTATACATCCAAATATAAATGTAAGCTGCTGGATACATTGAACCTCCATAATTTCTCTCTTGTCACGCATCTGCTCCAGTCTCTTCTCTGGCTGAAAGAATTCAGTGACGGCCTTAGAAACACGTCTTAAATATTGTTTACATTATTGTTTTTGTTTGTTTTGTCTGATTTCTCAGCTATGTCTTGTTAGTACAAGTGACAGGTTCCCTGAAAAACATACTAACGGCTCTGTGAAATATGCAGCTGAGCAGGTTCAACTGTGTGGAAAGGTGGAAAGTTATTTTTTGTCATTAGTATTATTTGTGATGGAGAATAACTCTTTTGCTGTATTATAAGCCAGGACTTCATGCTTTCGCTATTGAATTCGCAATCTTGTAGTCACGTTTTACAAGAAACTGTTTTGCATTTACATTTATCAGACGCTTTTATCCAAAGTGACTTACAGTGCATTCAGGATATACATTTTTTGAATGCGTGTTCTCTGGGAATTGAACCCACGACCTTTTGTGCTTCCAACGCAATGCTCTACCACTGAGCCACAGGAACACTTTCTGCTTACATCTATTCACCTTTCACTTTTTAAGACTAAAACAAAAGATGGATTCTTTGTTATTCTTAAATAAAAAGCACAACACCAATAAAACAGCAGGCTACAATGACAAACTAGCTTACATCATTTATTAACAAAAACAAATAAGATGAGGCATGACATACACCACATGCAGTATTATATACGGACTAATAAATTACAGAATATTTAGCAAACACTGAGAAATAAAAAATAAATAAGTAAAATAAAGCCTTTAAGAGAGGTAAACAGCAAATATAAGCTTTTTAAAATGAAAACAACAAAAAGCAAAACTGAACTGGCTGTCGGTGAGCGTGCTTGCATTTTTTCCCACAAGAATACTAACATGTTCACCTTCTCTGGGTTTAAGATGCTGACTTTTACTTTACTTTAGCGTGAAAACCAAGTCCTCTGTCAGCCATCATTTCCTCAATATTCGCATATTTTTTTCAATTACAAATGGAAATTACTTTGAAAAAACATGACTTTAAATATAATGCGTCTTGAGAGTGCTTATTTGGTCCTGAAACAGTATAAATTAAGTCTAAATTAATCTTAAATGATGTTGAAAATATGTCCACTGACCACGTTTGAACTAGTTTTTAACCTTTTATGGAGGTTCACTGAACATCTATATCAGACGTGCAGAACACGTCAAAAAAAGACGTCATAAAAACGTTCATTCTGGCTCCTCAGTGGACGTCTTTTCAATGTCTGCAAAGACGTCAAAAGACGTCCACTGGACGTAACTTTGCCCAGTGGGTTGTAAGCTCACTAAAGAAGCTATTTAATTTGGTCAGTTTATGGAAAACTATAACCCTTTATTCTGTCTGAAGGCTGGTTATATATAAGATAATATCTAAACCAGATTTGCGTAAAATGTGAGTTGATGATCTTTGGTTGGATGTGTTTTACTGATCAAAGACGAAATAGAAATCTCAAACTTCAGAAGAAGAAAAAACAACACCTCAGTAACACATTCACCTGAGACCGATTACACACACAGTGCGTGGCTTCTTTTGTGTGTTTATAATAATAATGAATAATATTCAGTGTTTTAAAGCATCCGGTTCTTCTGTTTAACGCAGGAACAGATGAGCAGATAATCTGTGTTTCTATTTCCATTCATACACACTTTAACTTTCAAAGCTACTCTAGACTTTGTGTTTTGTGTCATTTGTCAGAGTAAAATTTGACTCAATTTTAATTTTGTTTAATATATTGATACAAAAAAATACAGTACAATCCATAAAATAAAAATGATTAATCTAATGTGTTTTGTAAATTTCTTCAGTCATGTATATGATGCTGTATTGATTTCTGTAACCTCACAGTGCAGCACTAAAATAGTTTATTGTGCTTTCTGATGAATCGCTGGTGTTTATGCTTATGTCCTCATTTGTAAGTCAGTTTGGATGAAAACTGCTGAGTGATGAATGTAAGTATACATTTAAATGTAAACAAACATGCTGTTTGACTCTTTAACCTCCATAAATTGTTGAGAAAGATGTAATGAGTAGAAATATTTTGTATACGTTTAGAGGAGTCAGTTATAATATGATCTGCATGAAAATGCAGGATGTGTGCCAGTTAATAATGTGTGACGTTCCACAGACCTTATGAAGTGTATTAGATGGCATCCCAATAACATTATACAATTTTAAATCAGCAAAAATATATGTATCAGTAGTTTATATTTTAAAGTTTATATTTATTTTGCTTTTTTGAACAAGTAGAAATGTATATTCTGTTCTTGTTCTCTCCTATTGTAAACAGTTCTTGTGTTTTATTAGATTGTGTATTTATTGCAAGAGTTTATTTATTAGATGAGTTATTGCCCGAGCAGTTTGAGTAGGGGACATATCTGACACTGCATTAGACACTAGAATATCTTACACCTTTATATAAGACATTGGCGGGGGGGGTCTTCAAATGTAATAATGGTTCAATGTATTGATTGCTTATCAAAGCAATGTTGTGTTCCGATCTGAAAGAGAGAGAACAAAGACACGGTGGAGAGATGAAGATAAACTAACACACATCAGGACAGATGGGCATACATTCAAATATATCTTGTCCTGAGCAAGTTTCCTCTCCTGATCTAAACCTAAAGCTCAGTGTTATGTGTGATTTCTTCATACGGACATATATTTCCATACAGTGACCTGCTGAGCAAAGTTTTGACAGTCAAACCTCTGATAGCATGCAATGGACATATTTAGTTTATTAATCAAATGTTGGATGAATTGCGGGTGTGTGTATTGGCGTAGCTTTATGTAAATGTAGAATTATACATGCAAATATAAATATAAGCTGCTGGACAAATTGAACCTTCATAATTTATCTCTTGTCACGCATCTGCTGCAGTCTCTTCCCCGGCTGAAATAATTCAGTGACGGCCTTGGAAACATGTCCTCAATATTGTTTACATTATTGTTTTTGTTTGTTTTGTCTGATTTCTCAGCTATGTCTTGTTAGTACAAGTGACAGGTACCTAATATAAAAACATAAAACACACCAGCGGCTCTGTTACATACGCAGCTGAGCAGGTTCAACTGTGAGGTGTGGAAAGGTGTGGAAATGTTCACATAAACAAAACATTCGGTGGTGTGCAGTAATTAAAGATTGATTGAGGAACAGGTAATGTGTGAAGAACAGGTAGTGCTTGTCTCTAGATGAACAGCTGATCTGTGTTTGCTTTCCAGTGTGAACTTTCACTTTGTTTTATGCCTATAATGTTCTCTGTAATTATAATACACATTACTTGTTAATACTTGTTAATAATGTGCAAATATGACCGGCTTCGTACAGCTGAAATGTTTGTGATTCAATATTTTCACATGGTAACTGCTTCATGAATGCTGCTGAGATTAATCGTTACATCAGTCATTATTTCACGAAAAATAGTTTAGTTTTTCTGCTCCTGGTCCTCATGTGTTTCTGCTGGTGCTCAAACTGAGAGTGAGATTCATAAAAGAGTGTGTAGATGACAAGATGACATGAAGCGACCTGAGATTTGGTTCACTGAAAACAGATGAGCGCTAATAACTGACAATAGCTGATCGGGGGATTGTATCCACAAAATGAGAACATTACTTTAACTAATTAGGCCTATTTTATCATGTCACACTCTTTATTTTATCTTAAGCACTGCAAGCCATGCTCCCTTTCTCTAGATTGAAAAACTGTGGATATTATGATAATTTTGGTAAAAACAGATTAGGATGAGCGGATTGCAAAGAAACGTGACAGACTCATGCTGGATTCATTTTTACATTTTTGATTTACATAAGATGAGTAGAGATGAGCGCTACAGAGCACAACTTTTACATCTTCTATTTAAACCGATTCAATTGGATGTAAAAAATGGTGAATGTATTACCTGCAGCATCAACAAACACTAAATATCCATCAAATCCACATATGATTAAAGTCAACTTTCTCTTTAACAATAAACATAATCGTATTAGTAAATGTTGAGACTTCACAAACTGCTTTATATTTCTGGTCTCTGGTGTTTCTAGTCAAATTGATGCATTTTCTGTGCTGATAACGTAACAATTGACATATACAAGTGATTTTAAAAAGCACGTCTCCAT
Organism: Oxygymnocypris stewartii; assembly: GCA_003573665.1. Lineage (NCBI taxonomy): Eukaryota > Metazoa > Chordata > Actinopteri > Cypriniformes > Cyprinidae > Oxygymnocypris > Oxygymnocypris stewartii. The sequence continues at coordinate 74,056 of QVTF01005012.1, read as the reverse complement.
AATTTTGTCACTTTACAGTCTTGCAATAACCATCCACCTGTTATAGTTTAACACTTGTACGGTGTTCATACACTCACACCAAAAAGTATTCAGACACCAGATATCATTTTTGAATGTAGTTTTTTTTAGTAAGTGCAGGTCACTATAGTTAATTTATGTAAGTGGGGATAGAAAAATAAGGTAAACTGTGACATATTATACAAAAAAATGTCCATACAGTGGATTACCTGTAAAACTGCTAAAAAATTGGGACCAAAAATGAGATTTGACACTTTGACCTGACCATGTTTTGATACATACCTTTCGATCTTTATTCTGTCTCGGGTGAATGTTTTACTTTCTTGTTCTGAAGTATGAGATTTCCATTTGGTCTTTGATCAGTAAAACACATCCAAATTATTACAAATCTCCAGAGAAAAAAAATACAAATGAACAAACTAACATAATTAATAGCTAAAGGTTAATAACAAGATTAATGTGAGTGATGAAGGTTTGAAATAAAATAAGTTTAATACAATTAAAGTGTATGTCCAGATGGCACACGTACATCTGCAAGATGTCTGTTAAAGATCACTTGATTTGGAAAGCATCTGCTGTGGACAAATATCTGACAGATGTCTATAAGATGTCAGTTTTACATACACTCTAAATATCTATTTAAGCTTTTACAGGAAACGTAGTAGATATGTATTTTGCAGATGAGCAAACACTGAAAAACACATCTTCTAGATACAAACACGCACCTCAAATAGACGTTTCTGAGATGTACAAGTGTTGTTGGGGTGGCTGTTACTGTGGCAACTAACCACAGCACAGCATAAGTCCAGGAACAATTATGCTTTACATTTTAAAACAAATATTTATTTAAAATTGAGAGAGACTGATAACAGCAGTTAAAAGAGCAAACGATGTCAAATGTACCATCCCTCCCATCGACGCTGCATTAGAAAGACCCTAGCATTAGCATAAATTATGTTTTTTTGTAATTTGATGCAAAGGTAATATAATAAAAAGAATAGTGTTATAAATATATATAAATTACAAAAAATCTAATTATGAAAAACTTTTGAGGATTTATGATGCTGTCTTGTGAAAAGGGTCCATTGTTCATTTTAAATGTGTGAGTCATCACAGGCCTTTTTATAATACATTTGAAAGAAAGCATTTCATTCCACTGCAGATAAAAATGATTGAATGTACTGATTTCTTATCAAACCATGATGTGTTCAGAACTGAAAGTGAGAGAGAGAACAAAGACACATAAACTACCACACATCAGGACAAACAGGTGTGAATTCAGATTTGATCTTTTCTTGGGCAGTTTCTTCAGGTTCACCTTTGCAACTGATCTGCAACTAAAGATCACTGCTTTGCATGTAATTTCCTCACACGACAATACATTTACATTTCTATACAGTGACCTTCTGAGCGGCCAAAGCTTTAACAGTCAAACTTCTGATCAAATATGTAATGTATTCAAATGTTTATTCCCCTGAGGACGAATGACTGGTGTTTGAACTACTTAATGGAGATGATTATACATGTAAATAAACAAACATGTGGTTTGACCTCTTTAACCTCCAGAACAGTATCTCACGCTTGAGTCTCTCTTCAGTGATGGCCTCAGAAACATGTCTCAAGATGAAATATGTTGTTTTATATTATTATTCGATGTATTATTTTCAATACATTTTTATTTGGGATAAACCCCTTGAGATGCATCATCTCATTTTCAAGGGGGTCCTATAACTCAATCACTCAATTTTGATTATTAATCGAGCATTAACCCAATTTGTTTTACCATATGCATGAAAATGACACTTGTAATTTGTTTGATCAAATCAGACAAGTTATAATTAGTTTACAGAAACAAACACATTTGAAATGGGTTTCCTGTCATTTTATATTTGCTTTTTATTATATTAAATATATAATATTATAATAAATGATCATGAAATTATCATGTAAGTCATATATATATATACACACTTACAATAACAGCAGAATTATTTGCAAATAGTTATAAGATATTTATACTTATTGCAAATAGTGGCAGATATCTGCACCTCAGTATTGTAGTTCATTATAAAACAGTATGCAATATATTTACATTTATGCATTTAGCAGACGCTTTTATCCAAAGCAACTTTCAGGTTATACAATTTTTTGTCAGTACAATAATAACAGTACAATAATTACATACTGAGTTTAAATGATAAGATTTATTACAATTATTAAATGGATCTCTTCTTATTGTGACAATAAAGCCTTCTCAACTCTTGCCTCTAGCCCTGCCTAATAAACACATCTGAGGAACTTAATGTCCTCTTTTTTTAATATTTACTTAATCTTTATTGATAATAAATATCTTTCTGATCTGATACGTGATGGGAAAAGGGAGAAGAACGAGATCGAAAAAAGGCCAAATCAGTTAATCACTAGCATATTCTTATTTTCATTTGATTCACATGACTTTATGAATGTTTGTTTACATGTTTACTTTTTTTTTGTCTTTTTCATATCCCACATACAGCTCCTGATGATGAGAACAACATGATGAGAAATCACTGAAACAGTAAGTCGATACAACACAATACAAAGATCAAATTATGTTAGTTATGTCCTCTGATGTCATTTTGCAAATAGTTGTGTCTAATAATGTCTTTGTAAAAGACTTATATGTCTGTTATCTTAGCTGTCTTGTGTGCTCTTTGTCTTTATTACTCTTACATATGCCCTTTCAGGTTTATATGTGTTTGCTTCTCTTGTTTAAGCCTTACAGCACCATGTGTTTTCTAGCCACTATTGAAAGCAATGTTTGATTTATGGGTGGATAAAACACACATACAGTATATGCATAATACAGTCTGTCCCTGTTTGTGGAAGGATGTGTTCAGAGAGTTCATCAATACAGAGTCATTGTTAGTTGATTATTTATGTGAATTAGAAGAGTATATTAATTCTGATTGGCTATTATTAAGAGTAAGTAATGTTTGTCATGAAACAGAGTGATGAATATCAGCATTAGATTTGTATTTCCCTTATTAAACCACATAAAACGGTTCTGATATCTAGTTCCCATGTTAAGTGTAAATATCATGCATACTGTGTTTTCAGCAGTGTTTGGGAAAAGGTACTTTTAAAAGCAGTGTGGTTTGTGTTATTTGCTGAGTTTGCATTTCAGTTTTTATTCCTTTGAGGAATACTGAATCAGATTTTGTGCAAGTGAGACGAGTAAATGCATGTTCATATTTAGTCTAGAACAGTAACCATCATATGTACACATTGCACACAACGCCTCTGCATTTACTGCTGATTTTTCAACATAGGAACAAGAGAGCTGTTAGTCAATAAATGGGAAAACTAAATAACTCACGTTACTAATTTGAAAAATTAACTCAAATAAATTAAAAGGGTGTTTGCAAATGTTTGCTTTTGAGATGTGTTTGTGATATTTTGATGCAGTGCTTAATTTTGCAAGATTTGTACGACATTGTCTGTGTAAAGTTTTGAAATAAAAAAGAGGGAAAGTTTTGAAAATGTGTTTAAACAGTAAAATAAAACAGCTAACAGCACATCTGTCCACTAAAGGGAGCGCGAGAGTCCTTCATGTGAGCGGAGCTGAAAACGAAAGTGAAAGTAGAGGAAGATAAGCCACTCATAAATATAACACATATCTGAACGTTCTGTTTGAAATGTTTATGTTATATTCCAGAATATTCCAGAAAATGCCGTTGTAAATGTGATTCTAGCTGCTATCAGCTGCTGTTCAGTTCAGTCTGAAAGGTTGCAGTAACTGGAGCTGTGGTTGTATTGTGTGACCTGATCTACAGTTGTGCTGTATTGAGATTACCTTTACTTACTGCCATGATCTTTAGCCATGAAACCATAAACTGTAACACTATATTTGCATTGATATTATTGGGAATGTAATTAAACTGCCCTCATCCCTGTGCTGCAGTTATTCTATAGTAGATTGTGTACATATAGTATATGATTGTATTTAATGCAGCTGTTCTGCAGTGTACAACTTAAACAGATTGTTCACCCAAAAATTAAAATCCATCAAATGAAAAGTAAACTCAGCTGCAAACTCATCTGAAACACTGGTTGATGATAATGCTCAATATTACAGTATAATTAATTAATCTATTAATATCAGACAGAGAATTATAACTAATACAGGTTCAAAGTGACTCAGGAAACATTTACAAAAGAAAAGTCCAGAAGATGAGATCTAGAGTCCTCTGCTGGTAACTCTTCGTCAACATCAACTGAGTGAATAGAAGTGTATTCAATTATTTAACAATTCCCGTACTATCAACACTATTCCCATTTAATTTATATTCCATACCATTCACACATTACTGGAGTCCAAATTCAGACTCACACCACATCTGAAAGCACTTCTCAGCCTCCTCCACTTTCTTCTTCTTCTCCTCTTTATTCCCAGCAGTGTTTTTGTAGTAAACTCTCACCAGCTCTTCATTAAACTTCTTTGGCTGGAAACTGGAGAGCTGACAGATCGAGACAAATGTGTTTCTATTGTGAGGAAACTTTAACATGGAGTACATCAGCAACAATGTAAACTTCAGTCCAGCATTCACATAGATTCAAGCTCATATAATTTACAAAAAGTACTTTAGTGAGGAATTAATCACACCTAATTTATTGAATTATGATTCACACTTCTAATCTGAAAGAATGATCTGAAATATAATGGTTTAAATGTGACGGGAACCTGATACTCTTTAATTTTAGAAGCTTCATTGGGTTTCCTCTTGCTGTAGAAATAGACGTAATCAATGGGTTTTTTGTCCTTCATGCCGTGATCCAGATCAACCATCTGCTCAATATTAAGATTTGTACTCATGGAAATTACTAAAGTAGTCAAACCTTTCATTGGAAGGGTGTGACCCGTTACTTTTGGCAATATAGTGTACTATGTTTTGATACACATCACCGTAAATCTCCAAAAACACTATGTTTAACTGAGTACATGGAAGATGTCCTAAAGGCAACATGTACTATATTATCAATATGGTATATTTTACCTTCAGCGCATCTTTCAGCTGACCTGTGAGTTTGCTGTAGTCGCATGCTTTCTTTTTTTGGCTTCAGAAATCTTCAGGTTTTTCCTTCATAAAGATCACGATCAGCTCGTACGAGAGCTTCTGCAAACCCAACACACAGAAAAACATGGGAGTTAGTGTTTGTTTTAACATGCATAAAGAGCACAGCCACAACGCTAAATTTATAATCTTCCTAAAAGAAGAATTGATCGTGCAGCATTTTAGTATCATGGCAGCACAGATATGATATTCCCTGCTGTATAGTATCTACGGGTATATGTTTTATATCCACATCCTCTTCATGCTCAGAGAAACTCACATGTCTTCGATGATGTTGCAGATCGTGTGCTGGTAGGCCTGGCGATGAAGAGTGTATCAGGTGCGAAACATGTCATAAACATTATCAGCCTCCTGTTAGACACACAAACATCAGTGTGACAGAGATCCCATAATGCAGTGATTACATTAAATCTCACATTTAATAAGATTTTAACATTTAATGTCAAGCAGCAAAACATTCAATTTACACAATGCAGTTTTGACCTGGATTTACTTTTTTCTGGATAATTGTGTGTGTGTGAGAGAGAGAGAGTGTGTGTGTGTGTGTGTGTGTGTGTGTGTGTGTGTGTGTGTGTGTGTGTGTGTGTGCGTGTGTGAGAGAGTGTGTGTGTGTGTGTGTGTGTGTGTGTGTGTGTGTGTGTGTGTGTGTGTGTGTGTGTGTGTCAGGTAAACCCTACGTTATGGGGACAAAATGTCCCCACAAGGATGGCAATATCCAAAATCCTTGTCCGTGTGGGGACATTTTTTGGTCCCCATGAGGAAACCAGCTTATAAATCAGACTAAGTGATGTTTTTTGAAAATGTAAAATTGCAGAATGTCTCCTGTGATGGTTAGGTTTAGGGATAGGGGCAGTGCAAGGGGATAGAATATACAGTTTGTACAGTATAAAAACCATTACGTCTATGGAAAGTCCCCATAAAACATGGAAACCCAACATGTGTGTGTGTGTGTGTGTGTGTGTGTGTGTGTGTGTGTGTGTGTGTGTGTGTGTGTGTGTGTGTGTGTGTGATGTGCGTGTGTGCGTGTGTGTGTGTGTGTGTGTGTGTGTGTGTGTGTGTGTGTGTGTGTGTGTGAAAAGCAGATGTGATTTCTCCCGTTCGCTTCACAGACTCGATCGAGCAAACTTCAGGAGACACTGATGGTCAAAGCTGTTTCAGATGCCCAGGTGATGACTGTATCTGTCAAATAGACATTAAAAATGGGTCATAAATGGTAGCATGACCTTTAAACCAGATTGTTCATGGATGACTTTATGTCACACTGACAAATAAAAAAGACAAGGGTGAATTAAAGGGTTGTTATAAATAAAATAATAATATTAATATTTTTTTTATTTCAGCTCCTCTGTGCAATCAGAAGGAGCTATAGTTGATAAATTCCGTTCATTGACATTTCATTGTCTTGATACTCAAGAAAACACTTAATTTAGAGTAATGGAATATAATTATTAAATTAGGTTAGACATATAAACACTTAAATTTTTAGATGCATTAAAAAAACATAGTATTAGTTTCTTTACAAAAGACCGAATAATATTTAACATACAAAATTGACCTATTTGACCACATCGATGCCGTTCTATTTATTTGTCACAATCTCATACAAGGATTTGTCTTCATCTCTGCCCTCGTATGTCCACTAAAAAACAATCACTTCAAACTGTTCCACTAAGTACTACAATTTATTCAGTTGAATTAACCACATAAATATGTACCTCTGAAGTTTTTTCGCCTTCGATTAACTCTTTAATGAAGAGTCTGTTGTGTTCCTAGTATTCAGTAACTGCACAAGTAAATCCTCTTAACTGTTTATTCAACACATGCTACCTTTATTTTCTTTTTCATGATCTCACTTCTTCTCCTTTTTGGAATACTCAGTAGCACCTCCATACTTAACAATATACTGCCACCTTGTGGTCAACTGCAAAACACAACATTTACCCTCTCACTTGAAAGGTTTCTTCGTGTCACATGTTATTTAGAACATCCCCGCCCCCATTATTTTTTTAACTATAACAAATTACAACCTCATTACAGAACTTAAGTAACCAAAATAGCAAATAACCATTACTGTGCACTGTTGCTAACATTAACTTTACAGACATTTAACAGTGTAAATGAAATTATATTACTTCTGATGCACCTTTCAAGCACTTCAGGCAATTTTAAGGGTTCATATTTACATTTACATTTAGTCATTTTGCAGACGCTTTTATCCAAAGCGACTTACAATTGGGGAGTACATAAAGCAATTAATCTAGAAGAGGCAAACAGATAGAGGAAGTGCCAATAACACCAAGTCTCAGGCATTGTTCAAATAAGTACAAGCTAGCAAGGGAAGGAGAGAAAGATAAAGAGAAAGATGAAGATTTTGAAAAAGTTAATTTTTATTTAATTAAATTTTTTTAATGATGAAGTCAAGTAGAGTAGAAAGAGATGAGTTTTCAGTTGTTGCTTGAAGATTGACAGAGATCCAGCGTTCCGGATGGGGGTGGGAAGATTATTCCAGCAGCCAGGAATAGTGAACGAGAATGTTCTGGAGAGTGATTTTGAGCCTCTCTGTGATGGTACCACGAGACAACGCTCACTAGCAGATCTCAGGCTTCTGGAGGGGATGTAGATTCGTAATAGTGAGTGGAAGTAGGAGGGGCTTCTGGAGGGGATGTAGATTCGTAATAGTCAGTGGAAATAGGCGGGGCTTCTGGAGGGGATGTAGAGTAATAGTGAGTGGAAGTAGGTGGGTGCTGAGCCTGTGGTTGTTCTATATGCAAGCATCAGTGTCTTGAACTGGATGCGAGCTGCAACTGGTAGCCAGTGCAAGGAGACAAAGAGAGGTGTAACATGGGCTCTTTTGGGCTCGTTGAAGACTAGTCGTGCCGCTGCATTCTGAATCATTTGTAGAGGTTTGATTGTGTTTGATGGAAGTCCAGCTAGAAGAGCATTGCAGTAGTCCAGTCTAGAAATGACAAGGGCCTGGACAAGAAGTTGTGCAGCATGCTCTGTCAGAAAGGGCCTGATCTTTCTGATGTTGTGTAGTGCAAACCTGCAAGATCGAGCAGTCTTTGCAATGTGCTCTTTGAAGTTCAGCTGATCATCAAAGATTACACCAAGATTTCTGACCGAAGCTGATGGGGTAATTGTTGATGAACCTAACTGAATCGTGAAATCATGGTGTAGAGTTGGAGTGATAGGGAAGACAAGAAGCTCAGTCTTTGCCAGGTTGAGCTGTAGATGGTGTTCTTTCATCCATGCCGAGATGTTTTCCAAGCAGCCTGAGATCCGGGCAGCTACCGTTGGATCATCTGGTCGAAATGAGAGATAGAGCTGTGTGTCATCAGCATAGAAATGGTATGGGAAACCATGTGCCTGTATGATGGGACCCAGTGATGTAGTGTACGTGGAGAAGAGGAGGGGTCCAAGGGCTTCAGTGACTGAGAGTAGCACAGTCTCAGTTTAATGGCTACTTCTGAAACCTGACTGTTTAGCGTCCAGTTTGTTGTTCTGTGAAAGAAACAATGAGACTTGGTTGAAGACAACTCGTTCGAGTGTTTTGGCTATGAATGGAAGGAGAGAGACAGGTCTATAGTTTTCTATAAGAGAAGTGTTTAATGTAGGCTTTTTTAGCAGTGGGTTAACCCTAGCCTGCTTGAATGTAGTGGGGAAGATGCCTGTGAGGAGAGATGTGTTGATAATGTGTGTGAGTGCTGGTAAGAGTTTGGGAGAGATTGCTTGGAGAAGGTGCAAGGGGTGCATATAAGGTGCATATAACTTACATAGGCTAACCAAGATTCTTTTTTTGGGGGGGGTTGTATAAAACCATGGTTAATTTTGTAAACGCAAGTACAACCTGATGACGTCACAAATATGATAATTAAGCATATATCAAGTTGAATTGTTATATAAAAGTTATAAGCATGTTTATAAAAAACAACTTTTGTAATAACCATTATTTCTGACCTTTTGACTTTGATGATAATTCAGATTCGGACCTTTGAATGTTAAGTTTGAGAACCCCTGTTTTAGATGATGTGTTAACCAAGTCTGATACTTTGGTCAATCTTTTTTCCATAAAAGTTTTAACAATTGTATTACAATTAGTACAAATATTATCTCCTAGAAGAGAGTTGTAAAACAGTGGTTCTTCAAGGCTAAAATTATTGTTTTCATGTCTAATCAGTTTAAAACCCTTCCAAAAGTTGAGCATAGAAGCATAAAATTTGACATTGGTTGAAAAAATCCCATCATGAGAAGACATTAAAAACAGGTGCCTATCAAAACAGAAACCACCAAACGTTCTGAGCAAAGCCAGACCAAACGACACCCATGGCCTAAAATCCACAGGGTAGAGTAGGTTTTGGACAGTCTTTAACCTCATAGTTTTAACCTTGGCTGCCAAATCGATCAACCCTTGGCCCCCTTCATTCACTGGCAAATAAAGCACAGCAGGGGGAAGCCAATGGTAGCCATCCCAGAAAAAAATTAACAAACGTCTTCTTCAGACGCTGCAACAAATCTTTTGGTGGGTCAAGCACATTTAAGCGATGCCACATCATGGAGGCTACCAAGTTGTTAATAATAAGCACTCTTCCCCTATATGACAATTGAGACAGAATCCATTTCCATCTTTGTAAACGCCCAGAAACTTTTTTTAAAATACCATCCCAGTTCTTCTGAATATATTGGTCAGTCCCAAGGAAAACTCCCAGCACTTTAAACCCTTCCAGACTCCAGGAACAATTCTGCGGAAGTACTGGAGGGCCCTCATTCTCCCATTAAAAGGGATGCACACTTTTGCCAATTGATTCGAGAGGAGGAGGCTTTCTGATAAACCTCTAGAGCTACTCCCAAATCCATAACATCCTGAGCAGATCTAATGATAACAGTAACATCATCAGCGTAGGCACTAAGTCTAGCAGTTATCAGATCTGAGGTAGACGGACACACTGTTGATATGCCACCCAGCTTGTTTCTTAGTGCGACCAATAAAGGTTCAATAGCAATGGCATATAGGATTCCTGAGAGACCACACCCCTGCCTTATGCCTCTGCTTACTCTGTAAGGTCTTGTGAGGGTACCATTATTTTTGAGCATGCTATATGTATCAGTATACAAGAGTCGTACATAAAAATAGTCCTTCCTGGGATGCAGTATGACTGATCTGCATGAGTCACTTAGGAAATGAAGAGTTTAATTCTGTTAGTTAAAGACTTTGAAAGTACCTTATAGTCAACTCCGAGTAATTAGACTGGACGCCAGCATCTGATGTCTTCAAGATCACCCTTTTTAGGCAATAGTGTGACCCCTGCTCTACGTAGACTCACTGGAAGAGTCCCTCTTTTTAAACTTTCCATAAAAACAGAAAACAAATCCCTTCCAATAACAGGTCAAAAATGTCTATAAAAATCTGCAATAAGTCCATCCGATCCTGGAGCTTTGCCAGAAGACATCTCTTGAACAGCTACAGATAATTCATCAAAAATCAATAGTTTACCAAGCATAGATAAGCCCTGGCTCAGGGACTTATACTGTGTTTTTCTCTCTCTCCAGATCTCCCAGAAATGAGTGAAAGAGTGCACAAAGCTGTGATCTAATAATAATTTGCTATTAAATTTCCAATAGGAATATTGGAAGTGCTCTATACAGTGATGACATCAATAGATAAGACATGATGATCAAACCAGTAGGAAATATACAGATGTTATAGAAATGGTCTCTTTTACATTGTTGTACATAAATCCTATCCAGCCTAGCCCCAGATACCATATTGCAGTTTACTTTCACCCAGGTATATTGCCTGATCATGATAAACAATCAGAGACTGAAGCACGTCTGCTGATTTACTGTGGGGTTCTTCATGGTTCCTGTCCAAAGTATGACTTAAAGTACAGTTACAATCCCCAGCCAGTACAATGAGTATGATGAGAAATGTAACTTAAAGCAGTTTTAAGTATTTCAAAGAAAATAACACGGTTTGACCCAAAATTGGGTGCATACACATTGACAAAAGAAAAATCAATGCCAATGCCATGTTACATCAACTCTCAGCAATTGACCAGAAACTAGATAAAAAATACTAACAGGTTGCTCTTTGTAATTAGGTGCCAGCAGTATAGCCACCCATGCACTGACACTAGAGCCATGACTCAAGATCACTTGACCCTTCCATTCACTCAACCACTGTATCTGATTATTCACATCAGTATGTGTTTCCTGTACAAATACCACACCGGCACTTTTCATAATAATATAATCAAAAAGACTAGCCCTTTTCGTAGCATCACGACACCCATTGATATTCAATGAACTAAGTCTCAAAGGTGCCATGTAAATAAGTATAAAATAAACACTCAATAACACCAGTCTGTAAGAGTATTTTACAGGTAACCAAGCCTCAAGTAACTACTCATTTTTTACCTTGAACATTTAAGGCACTTTTAACATTACTAAGAAGTTTTTTAAGACGGTAGCGTTTGGGTTTGTCAAGCTCATCAAAGGAAGCTTTTCTCATAGCCATTGTACCAGACAGCAAAAAAAAATTAAATGAGGAAAATAAGACTAAATTTTGGGTTTGCGAAGCCCCTTTGTAACATCAAGAAAGTTATTAACCTGTTGAACAGAATAAAGTTTAGTCATACCTCCAGAGACCGGCTCTGGAGCCATCGCGTCATTTTCCATTATCTCGGTGTCTTCTTCACATTCCTTGTCGGAACCATCAATGCTTAGTTTCGCAGACAGATTTAACGAATCACTCTGAGAATTAAAAAAATTACATTTTAATAGGACTCACTATTTTGCCGTACCTCTGGAGTATTTGCTCTAGTTTTTCATTTTTAACAAACGGAGGTACATTCGATAAAACAACTTTCTTGGAAGGGCTTGACAAAGGCAATACAGGCACAAAAGTGTCTTTGATTATCAACCCAGTTTCAATCAAGTCATCCACCATTTGGATTTCAGTGAGAAAGAACCTGGGCATCAGGCATGCATTTACCATCATGCCTGAGTGTTAACCGCGAGAAATCTCCCGCTTCCAACCCCATTATCCCCACTCACTGACTGAAGTCAGGGGGATAAATAAACCTTTAACTAACCCTTTACCAGACAGAAAGGAAAAAGAGAGATATCACTCAAACAGAAAAATCTTCCCATACACGCCAATACTCCCACTTTCATCCCAATGTCTGACAACAGAAACAGTCAAATATTTTAATGAAAACAGTTTTAATGAGAATGCATCAAAATACAGTATGTGGCACAGAGAGGCAAATAAATGTAATAATAAATGTAAATTTTACATTCGCAGAAGTGATCTGTAGTGCGAAAATGTAAACAGGTTTGTGTAAGTAATTTGCTCATTGCAAAGAAAGAAAAAATAGGAACCATTTCTGTTCTTTTTTTTCATGTGTCTAACAGACAATAATAAATTCTTTGAAAAACAAATATGACCTATGAAACATACTATTCATGCTCTCTAAGTATGTTGACAATGTTTTCACTAATAATAAACATATATTTGCTTAAAGCATCCATATTTGTTCGTGCCCATGTTGATTAGAGTATTAAAACTTGAAAAGTATTAATTTAAGGTATATTTAGAACAGATACAAATGTGTGATTAAGTTACGATTATTCACGAGTTATTCGGGAGAGAGAGAGAGAGAGAGAGAGAGAGAGAGGGGATCACATCAAAGCGAAGTCTACAGCCTGTAAAAAATCGTTTTAATCGCGGTTTGTGTTCTGCAAACACATACGAGCATCATCGCTGTGTCTGTCATGTGACTCTGTTCCCCTCTCGGGCTTGAACTGATGGTAAAACTAAAGACATTATTGCTGTATTTTCTTTAGTTTTGAAAGATGAAGCTCGTGATTATGGAAAGGGGCGTTACATTTCCTAAACGGCTTGTGGTGTTCGGCCAATCACAATGCACTGTGTCAGCTGGCCAATTAGAGCAGACTGTGTTTATCGGAAGGAGGGGCTTTGTAGAAAACGAAGCGTTTGAGAGAGGCGGGGCATAGAGGACCTACAATAATGTACAGTATTTGAAAACATATGTTTTTTTTTATTAAAGTATTTCAACATATTCTGTTACACCAAATACACAAAATAATGATATTTAAAGCAAAAGTAAAGTACAACAGAATGCAAGAAGCAAGTGTCCAAATCACTGAAAGAAAAGTTCAGTATTATGTAAGAATGATAACATATCCACATGCTATAGTCTAATAATACAATTATAATCAAAAAAACACTTTTTTAAAGGAGTATTTACCAGAATTTATTTAGGAGAAAAATGTTAATGTGCAGTATTTCTAAAAAAAAAGTTATAAAACTACTTTTTTTTTTAATCAATTAATTGGAGATGCTTTTGATTATTAAAATGTAAAGGAACCATTAGAATGTAATCCAGAAAATAATGGAAAACAAAATTTGGTAAAGATAAAACTGGAAAACTCAATTAATTAGACAGGCATTTTGATTTAATACAATTTAATTTAACCATTAAAACAAGAGTATAGAGAAATGAAAATAGAAAAAACTGAATTTGGAAATAAAATGGATTTCGTAGGGCCCTATAATTATATATTTGTTTTGTGGTAATAAAAATAGATATAAGTGAAAATAGCTTTTAAAATGACTTAAAATACATACATGATAGCAATGATGCAATAATTATAATTATAATTGAAGATATCTACCTTTTCGGAACCATGATAACAGGTCTTCTGCTGATTGGATTAGGCTTTGCCCTGGGTTATCGAAAAATTCAGAAAACGGGTACAGCTGTCCAAAGCCTTACAAGGCTGCCCGCCATGACTGAAGCAGTGGGAAGAGCGGTCAGCGAAACTGAGACTATTAACCGCAATATGGATTCTATCACGATGAAGCTCACGGCTTTGCAGAGAAAAATTGATGATCGAGACCAGAATGGACAGAGAGAGTAGCTGTTTTGGAATGCGGCTACTCGCCTAAACAAATTGCAATCTTATCTTTTGGCTCCCCCGTACTGGCACTCCCTTGGCCAAGGCCGTTGCTGGATAACTACCCTGGGAAGAGCGCTGCAGTGAGACGCTCTTGTTCCCTCCCCTATTACAGACATTACTCCCCTCCCCCGATCAAACTGCCTCTGACCGCTTTATACCGCCACGCTGTCGAGCAGGTCTGTGACCGGCGCCGCAACAAATATGGATATGGAGCTGGATATGTTCCCCCTGTTGCAAGTCATGTGTTTATGGTATATGTGCTTTTGTGCTGAGGCGTTTTTTCTGTTCTCACATTGTACTCCCCAATGGAGCATAGTCTGGGGGTTAATTTTTTTTCTCCTATCTCTCCTCATGTAATGCTGTATTTTTCTTCTATTCCCTGTCTTCCTGTTCTGTCTACCCCGTTGTTATATGTATGTTGTGTATGTATGGACAGGTTGATGGCTAATTTCGCTGGTACTTGTGACTAGTGACAATAAAGGGCTACTACTACTACTACTAATTGCTCAGTTCAAATAAAGCATCAAAAGCAAGAAATCATATGTTTGTTTTTTAATTGAATCATACGTTTATAAGATTTTTAAACAAAATAAACAACTTGAATGATTTATTTTCACACAAAATCTGTTGCTCCATTATTGTTAAATATAATGTATATATTTTTTCTGCAGTTATACATTTTAGTATAACAATTAAACCTTTTTTTAATCAATTAATTATTTTTTGTTTCTTAAGGGAGGCCTTTAGCCCCATTGTACCCTATAAAGAATGTAAAAGAAACAGCCACACCCAAACACTGACCAGAAACTGTTTGCAGCAACTTCTGCTTTTCTGGATTGAATTCAGTTGTACTTTTTATTGTTCTGAACCCTAGCAGTAATATCGTGAGTGCTCTATGGACGGACCAATCTTTATTATGAGAAAGGTAATTTCCTGCAGTGGCACTATGGCAGATTATGAAAACCTGTGTATAATATTATCTAGCCTTTGAACTTTTTTATTGCAGTATTACAGGACTTTAAAAGAGCAACTAATGCTTGACAAACAGTGGGATGGTCTAAAATGACTTTTTGTTTGTCTGTTGTCTGTTCCTGCATACAATGCAAACTGCTAACATGACCTTAGTTGCCTATGGTTGCTCTTTTTTGAATGAAATTAGGCAAACAACACAATACACACAGATATATGGATTAAACGAGCATTCACTTATATTAGATATTGATTTTGCTGTTCTAAAGCACGCTGCACACTGCTACCACAAGCACTAGCCGAATATTTTAATGTTGAGCAGCAAGCTCATTGGCTGCTGATACAGCAGATAACCAATCAGCCGCGCCATGTATAATGATATCATTGTGTAAGATTGAGTTAGACCTATCAGACATCAGCCATCTAGAGTTTCATGCCAGAACTTTGTATATATATTGTCTTAAATGAGTATTTAGCAAGATAGTACAACTCTTTAATAGTGTAAATAAGTCAGAATGCATGAAATTGCATTAGATCTGGAATAATTACTTGATACTCAAGACACATGCAAACACATTTACATTCCAGCACCTGTATGTCTATTACTTCATTCCCTCGTTCCAAAGTCTGTTTTCAACTGGCTTTTTAAAGGACTGAGAGACTCTCATTAATGTATAAAAACAGACACAGAATAAAAGCAGCGCATCACATTTATTAGATAAGGGATAATAAATAATTGCTTCACAACTGCTTCTGATTCAATACCGTTTCTAAATAGAATGACAAGCTATATTTATCCATATATCACCAATGTTGAAATCACAGTAGACAGATATGTTTGAACTCATCACCAGTAAAATAGTAAAATATTTCAGTAAAGTAAAAATAGGTAAAACAGAAAAATAGGTCAAATAGTAATATAATAAATTCATTTCAGATAAACCTTATCCCTAAAATTAATCCCCAAAATTACTCGCAACGATACTTATCAAATCTCTGCACACAAAGTAAAATAAATAATGTAATATAAAATGATTAATAAATGTATCGTTCCCCAAATAAACCTATTAATATATAATATACTGCATATATATATATCAGCCAACCCCACACTGCATTAATAGGAATTATAAACAAAAGCAACAAGCAAACAGAGTTGCTCAAGCAATAATATACATCTGTATTTATACACAAATATCCTACTGTATTTGTGAAGAAAGTAGATTTCTGATTTTATTTATGCCAATTGATTAATCTAATTATTGTAAATTCAGTGTATAACTTAATATTTCACTAAAAAAGCATGTATATATTATTTAAAAAATAGTAAACATTTTTGGGCCACAGAGTAAAACATTCATCAGTCTTTTGTTACATTTGGAATTACAGATTAAGTTGATGCTGGTGATCTTTAGCAGAATGTTTGAGCTACTTGATGGTGAATATGGCTGTCAAGAATTCAATTCAAAGTGTTATGGACAATAGTAAACCATCATACTTGAGTTCATTGTTTTATGAATAATTAATGAATGAACAACTGGTTCAACTTTTAACAGAAGACTAAATACAGCACACATCTGGGCAAATTTTTACGTTCTTTATGGTGCTCTAGTGTCATTTTGTGACTTTTCGAACATGAAAAATAATAGTGATCATTCAGAAAATAATTTGTGTTTAAAGTAGTGAGTGACATCTTTAAATCCACTCTTTATAAAAACAAAGGCACTGCTGAATGCTTGATTTTGGTCTGGCGGCCCAGTATCACCTAAAAGAAGAAAAAATATATTGATATCAGCTCATTAAGTCCAGTTACACAAGAGAAGGGCTTTGTGGGCAGTCTAGAGAATTAGAGTCCAAACTTAGATTTGCACCACTCCTTAAAGCACTTCTCAGCCTCCTCCATGTTGTTATCATCAGGATTGTCACAGTACACCCTAACAAGCACCTCACTGAAGTTCTCCGGCATGAAACTAGTCCGCTGTAAGCAAAGGGGAAAACAGGAAAATAAAAGTAAAAAAACTGTTGGACTGACTAGCAGAAGTTAGCACAACAATATGTTATGCTAATAATTTGTTAGCATTTGTAATTATAATTTATGTTTATATAATTTCAATGTATTTTAAACCAGAATAATTTAAAATGGTAAAAATACAAATAATAATTATTGTAACAAAACAATAATCATTTGGTGTAAAAGCACCTGGTACTTCTCAGTACATGAGGCTGTTTTGTTGTTCCTTTTGCTGTAGAAATAAATGTGGTCAAAGGGTTCTTTGCCCTTCATGCCGTGACCCAGATCAACCACCTATGAAATAAAGAGATGTAAGAGTTAGTTTGTGAGAATATTGGGACAGGTGTGAAGTGCTTGAAATATAACTTACATAAACTGAGAAATCCTCAGCCTTCAGAGAATCAGTATTGAGCTTGTTTACTGCCGCCTTCCATTTTTCTGTCAACACTTCCTCCATTTTCTGATTTAAGAAAGTTAGGAGTTAGACTGATATTAAATGTGACTCAAATGCAGAAAACGCTCTCAAAAAAAGCTGTTTGGGGAATAGGTAGAAGTAAATCTTAGCCAATGAGGGTTTTTCATGTGACTGATTTGATCCAGCATTGATGGATGCCATGAATATGATGAATCATATTTTTCACATGTTATATAATTAATGATTAAAATCAAAGAGTTATATACTTTCCACACCATTCATTACTATAAGAACGTCTCAGGTTACGTATGTAACCATGGTTCCCCGAATGGGGAACGAGACACTGCGTCCCCTAGGGGTCGCTACGGGGAACGCCCTCAGCGTGACTCGGTCTGAAGATACATATGAAAAAACACCACCTGTTGGCCGGCGACAGCCCATGACGTCACTACCGGCGTGCCACAATATAAGTGCCGCCGGGAGAATACATCATCAGCTTTTTTGTCTGAAGCTTGCGTCCGAAGCATGGCTCGAAGCCTAGGGGACGCAGTGTCTCGTTCCCCATTCGGGGAACCATGGTTACATACGTAACCTGAGACGTTCCCCTTCATGGGAACTCGAACTGCGTCCCCTAGGGGTCGCTACGGGGAAAGTTATACCCACTTCACCATGCTGAGGGGAATGCAAGCCAATTTCTCAAAAAAAAAAAAAGGCGAGCACTAAGCCAGCTCTACCCGGCTAAGGGAGTTGCCCCTGGGACGGCTGATGGCTGTCAGTGATATTATCCCCTTCGGCCAAAGGCCCGAGCTGCATACCCTAGTACTTACCTGTTCTAGGTGCCGGGATTACCGGGCCTAGGGTAGAGCTCAAAGTCTTGGAATCAGAAAAAGATTCCTTTAAGGGGATATGGCCAGGCACCTGGCTCACTAGGTCCTGGCCGATCACTCAGGGGTTACCACTTGCTCTCAAGCTTACCGAGGGAACTGTCTCAACAGATCTCTTGGTAGTGTACACCCCTTTCTTTTTCCCTTTTTTTTTTTTTTTTTTTTGGACCCAACATATATGGGACAGGGGAGCGGGGCCCAAGGCACAAGCCGGGGCTTTAACCAACTCAAAAAAGGGCACGAAGCTGTGCGCGTAACCCTACCCTTTCGGGATTTCTAGAAAGAACGCAGAATCTTTGATGTGCGGACTTACCACTGAGTGGATTTTAGAAAGTGCCCAAAGTCTCGCGTGTGCACTTATTAGAAGAACGTTCTATGCCCTGGAGCGGAGAACTACTCATTCCTCGGAGTGAGAGGGAACTCAGACGCTCAGAAGGGAGCGGCAAGCTCATAGATGACCCTCTGGTTGAGGGGAGCAATGCTGGCTCGACCAACAAGGCGAGCGACCTATCACAGAGCTCTGGGGGCGGAGAAACTCGGACGCTCAGAAGGGAGCGGCATGCTCATAGGTGACCCTCTGGTTGAGGGGAGCAGTGCTAGCTCTACCGACGGCGAGCCCTGAAGAGCGGAGAACTCATTCCTCGGAATGAGAGGAACTCAGCTACCAATGAGGAGCTCTAGAGCGGAGAACTCACTCCTCAGAGTGAGACCTATAACGAGCTCTGGAGAGTGGAGAACTCATTCCTCAGAATGAGAAGGCACTCCGCCGCTCAGAAGGGAGCGGCAAGCCCAACCATGAGCTCTGGAGAGCGGGGAACTCATTCCTCAGAATGAGAGGGAACTCCCCGCTCAGCAGGGAGCGGCATGCTCATAGATAACCCTCTATAGTGAGGGGAGCAATGCTAGCTCGACCAGCAAGAGAGATCACAGAGCTCGGAGGAGCGGAGAACTCATTCCTCAGAATGAGAGGGAAACTCAGACGCTCCGCAGGGAGCGGCATGCTCAAAGATGACCCTCTAATGAGGGGAGTAATGCTGGCTCTACCTATAACAAGCTCTGGAGCGCGGGGAACTCATTCCTCAGAATGAGAGGGAACTCCCTGCTCAGCAGGGAGCGGCATGCTCATAGATAACCCTCTATAGTGAGGGGAGCAATGCTAGCTCGACCAGCAAGACAGATCACAGAATTCGGAGGAGCGGAGAACTCATTCCTCAGAATGAGAGGGAAACTCAGACGCTCCGCAGGAAGCGGCATGCTCAAAGATGACCCTCTAATGAGGGGAGCAATGCTAGCTCTACCTATAACGAGCTCTGGAGAGCGGAGAACTCATTCCTCAGAATGAGAAGGAACTCAGACGCTCAGCAGGGAGCGGCATGCTCATAGATAACCCTCTATAGTGAGGGGAGCAATGCTAGCTCGACCAGCAAGGAGAGCGACCTATCACAGAGCTCTGAGGAGCGGAGAACTCATTCCTCAGAATGAGTGGGAACTCAGACGCTCCGCAGGGAGCGGCATGCTCAAAGGTGACCCTCTAACGAGGGGAGCAATGCTAGCTCTACCTATAACGAGCTCTGGAGAGTGGAGAACTCATTCCTCAGAATGAAAAGACACTGCGCCGCTCAGAAGGGAGCGGCATACTCATAGGTAACCCTCTTATCGTGAGGGGAGTAATGCTGGCTCTACCCTTGCAGTGGTGACCAGAATGACTGAAGATCCAGGAGGATCCGCAGAGACACTCCGAGGGGACTCACGTCCAGACCATCAGTAAGGCAGTTCGAGAATACAGAACCTGCCTGAAATCATCATAGGTCCAGCCTGACTGCAGTTCTTAGGCTCCCACCTGACCTCGGTTCCGGTGGGGTAGATGGTGGTTTGCAGGGGAATTAAGGAGGGAAGCTAAGGGTCGATGGTAGAACCCTCCCCGAGGGAGGGGAGTAGATTTTTTTTTTTTTGTTTCTTCTCTTTTTTTATTTTTTACTCTGGTCCAGACGAAAGCCTCTTTGAGAACGCTTAGTCTGGATCACCTCCCTCAGGTCTTGCCTCTTACCTCTCTTTGACCAGTACCTCCCTCTACCCCTACCCGCAGGCGGGGGAGGGGCACGAGTCGCGACACTAGCCTTCTGCGCCCGCCTCTGGTCCTCAGACCAGGATGGACCAGGACCCCCGCTTTGTTCGGGCTCGGACCTGGACCTTCTTGGAATGAAGGTTTTGAAGGCAGCTGAGCGCGCCCTCGCCTCCCTAAACTTCTCGACCACCGTCTCGACGGAGGCACCGAAAAGCTGGGAGGGCGAGACTGGAGCGTCGAGCAGAAAGCCCTTCTCTTTCTTCTCGAGGTCTGCCAGATTCACCCACAGATGCCTCTCCGTTACCACCATGGCTGCCATAGACCTGCCCATAGCAGAGGCAGCCTGCTTGGTGGCACGGAGGGCTAGATCTGTGGTGCGGCGCAGCTCGGCTACCTCGTCAGGTGACAAGCCCTGACCGCTATCCAGGTCCTTCAGCAGGTCCGCCTGGTACGCCTGAAGCACCGCCATGGTGTGCAACGAGGCGACTGCTTGACCTGCTGCTGCGTACGCCCTGCCATTCAAGCTTTCGAGGACACGGATCCACACACTTCCTAAACGCCTTGCTAGTGCTCGCCATAGTAGAAAGGAAAACTGTACTCTTACCAGATTCACTTTGCACGCTTCAAACAAATCAGTCAGTGAAGACGAAAAAGCTGATGATGTATTCTCCCGGCGGCACTTATATTGTGGAACGCCGGTAGTGATGTCATGGGCTGTCGCCGGCCAACAGGTGGTGTTTTTTCATATGTATCTTCAGACCGAGTCACGCTGAGGGCGTTCCCCGTAGCGACCCCTAGGGGACGCAGTTCGAGTTCCCATGAAGGGGAACTTACTGTTTTGTTGCTTCTTTGGTCAAGACTCATCTGCCAAGTCAATACAAAAAATTTGTTAAGTATTTTCAGATCATGTTCTTATAGACACCTCAACAAGTCAGATTATTATATAAATATAGAAAAAGAAAATCCAGGACTGGCCTACCTTTGATTTGTTTTCTTCCATTAATCGAGCTTCTCCAACAAACTTTGGCAGTTCTCTTTTGAAAATCTTGTTCAAGATGTCTTGAGAATCCTTCAGGTTCTTAGAAGAGGAGGACATTATCTGCTCAAAGATCTCATCTGATGGAGGAGAGATATGAATATTCGAATTAAACTTTTGTTTTTCCTGATAACCATTTGGATAAAGTTTACTCGTGTAATAAGGAAACAATAAACCCAAGAACATATTAAAGAGATGATATGTACAGCACTAAACTAGTGACGTGCTTATTCAAGTTAAGTAATTAGATACACATTAAACTCCCCAGAGTAAAATTAACTCTATTCAGAGAACATTTGGTCCCATTCTAAATAGAGTTAAATTAACACTGAAGCAGAGTTAAAGTTAATGAGCTAATTAATTGATATAATGATGATATAATATATAATGATATTGTAGGGAATCTAATTGTATAGCATCAGTTTGGACAGGACTCTTTTCTATTCTAACATGACAGTGTCTCTGTGTATAAGAAAAGAATTAAAGAGAAATGATGATTCAGTCCTGTCTAAACTGTTACTATAAAATTAGAAGCACACAATTCCCTAGAATATCATTATATGCTTAAACATTAAGATTTGTACTCATGGAAATTACTAAAGTAGTCAAACCTGTCATTAGATACTTTTGGCAATATAGTGTATATATAAAAGTGTGACTATTTCAGTTTCAACTTTCTTTCACCTAACCTGTGAGCTTGGTGTATTCTTTAACATCAAGTATGGCTTCAGAAAGTGTGAACATGTCCTCTGGTCTGTCTATATGAAGGTCACGATCAGCTTTTATGAGGGCTTTTGTAAACCTAATATACAACAAAATACATCAATATACCAATGCATCAATAAATCAATATTTCAAACAGGTGTGAATAAAGAATTCAATTAGAATAATAACGGCAGATGTTGAAATCTAAAAGGGTTTTTACAGTGATAGTTATTTTCAGAAACAAAGCAAACTGCAGTATAACTGATTTAATCACTTTACTATATATAATTAAGGGATAATGCTTTGCGTCTGGGTCCTGATAACCATATCTGGGCTTATTATGCGGTAACAATTGGCTAGATGTACATTGTCCCTTACATAACATACCTCGGAATGTCGCGACTGACCAATGAAAATCAAGTATTCCACAATAACAATGACAATGAAGATATACGACCATGCCATCTTCACTGCTGTTTGACGTCAATTTGTTTTATGTCCACATCCTCTAAATGAAAGAGAAACTCACATGTCTTCGATGATGTTGCCGATCTTGTGCTGATAGGCCTGGCGATGGAGAGTGTATCGGGTTCGAAACATGTCATAAACATTATCAGCCTCCTGTTAAAATAAAACACTTTTTTAAAAATACGAAGGGTCATATAGTTATTATAAACAACATTAAACTGACAATAAAACTCACACCATGTCTTTAAACATCAGCCACTGAATGAGATCAGAGAATCAAACCACTAGCTTGCACAAAATCCACTAGCACATAGCTTTTCTTGCTATGACAAACGTACTTTACAAACACAGTTACAGCAGCCAGAAAAGAGCAAAGTTTAAAAATCAATGTTCAAGAGCCCAACTAAAGCAAACTCTGATCGCCACTACGGTGAGGTCAAACAAACTGTTTTCATTAAAACAACTAGAATTCTATTATTTATCAATTATAATTCACACTTATTTTATAGACATATGACAGAAATAAAGTCAAATTGTAATGTGTGAAGCTGATAATTCTGTTTGTGGAGTTGTTTAATCAGATCTTGAGAGATTTAATGATATCTTTTATTTCAGTTGAGTTCATCTAAGGCTGTGGCTGAAGTCAGTTGTAGATCTTGTTTCTCTTTCATTCAGTGATTCTGCTTGTTAACAGCAGGTGTTATCTATAAGAAGAGTACATATTTAACTGTATTATTTTGCTCAAGAGAGATCTGTTAGTTTAATGTAGTTATGTGGGTCATTATTGTGCTGGAGAGTAGAGCCTGTGCTTCAGTCAATGATGAGACACAAACACTGATGTTCTGCTGCTGTATATAATAACAGTGACTGTAGAGTTACTGATACAGTGATCATCTCTTCATTAAGTGCTTTAGCTGATGATAAACTGCAACGATTTGAGTTAAAGTAATGTTTTTAGTAATTTTACTATTACAAATGAAGTGTTTGCAGTATTAAAGAAATGTTCCTTCTTAGGTGATAACTTAAATAAGTTAACCAACTGTTTATAAACCATCTCAGCAATTGTACAGCATGTAAGAGTTTGCTTTAGTTTTACAGTGCAATTGTAATTATTGATTTACAGAACTTTTTTTACAGTGCTGAAAATCTTGCTATTTTAACAGTGTAAATAGCATCTATCACTATTTACACTTAGAGTTAATAGCATCTATCGCTAAGAACACCTTTATCAACCACTACTCATTGCCATTATAATGCTTAGAAGAGGCAAGACAATCTTTAATATAACTCCAATTGGATTTGTCTGAAATATGAATGTCATATACACCTAGGGATGGCTTGAGGGTGAGTAAATCATGGGCTAATTTTCACTTTTGGATGAACTATAGCTTAAAAAAATCAAAGCTGATCAGCATAGCAAAAAGCTAATGTTTTACTTTATCAATATTGTATTTAAATTACTTTACTAATTACTCTGTCTGAAAAGTAACTTTCAAAATTATTAATTCAAATCGCTAATTAGGCGACATCTTAAAATCCATATAAAATGTAATAGAAATTAAACTCTTTATTATTTCAATTTGAGTCAAGCATATAATAGTTTAGCTTTTTAGCTTTAAAACATCTGTAATACTTAAATGTTTTTTATAAATAAAAAAAATTAACCTTCTTTGGTTAACAAATATTAATATTCTGCAAAAATAACTGAATAACAAAAAAGCTTAAAAGTTAAACAATACATTTCAGTTTGGCAAGATGTTCAGAAAAAGCCCAACTAGTAAAATCCATACAGGTTTATGTAAAAATAGCACGTTAACCAATGTAGGTAAGAATAAATGACAGAAATGATCTTCTCTGCTGAATGAAGCCGTGTCAGATCGCGCCGTTCTTATGAGGTCAATTCCTCAGAGTAGGTCTTCGTTCAAAAATGATGAAAATTAGATGAATCTTGAATTTTTTTGTATCTAGGTGAGGGCGTTTGCATATAATGAGCTCAGATACGGGAAAGACTGTACCTCCGTTTAGTTTCATACGGATTACATAATCAGGAATAATCGTTTTCGATTTGAATTTGTTCATTTAAAAGTAGATACATTGGGCTTTTTAGATTCTAATCATCTTAGTCTTATGTGTCTGAGTATTTAAGGTTTCTCTGTGAATCAGGGAAATCTGAAAGTAAACGAGCCGGCGCGTGGCGAGTTAAATCTGCTGCATTCAATTTTATCTTTAGATGGTAAATTTAGATTTTAAATTCAATATTGATTTTAGAACTTTTGAAATAATTTACAGTATTTAAAGCAAGTACTTTATAAGTAACTGTAATAAAAATGAACTGTAATCCCTTGCTTTACTTTTTTGAAATTACACAAATTACAGTAACGTGTTACTTAGTAACAACACTGTCCCCCCAAGATATTTTGGCTCTCAGTGCTTCTTTAGAGTGTGAAGTAATGTTGTGTACTTACCAGCTATTTATACAATTGATGTCTTTCTAACATCATCAAGATAATTTATAAAAAAATAAAATAAAAACAATAGAAACCATTCTGGGCTTGAGCCCCAGAATGATAGCAGCACCCATGCACTTAAATGGCCTTGGGAAAAGTCTGATTCAACTCTCCATGATAATTTTGAGTTTGCAGAGACACGGACAATTCACAAATCCTTGTTATACATGTTAAATCTAGAGGCCAGTGTAAGTATAGCAGTCCACTAAGAATTGAATTCCATTCTTTTAAATTTAGCAGTGTTTCATTACTCATTAGTTTTCTGATTACAGTGCAGATTCAACTTTTTGAACAGATTGGCCCAGGTTAAAGATGTGAATGTTATCAGCACACTTTGGATTGTGTATAAAACAAATAATTGTATCAGGAACCTTGTCTCTGAAGCAGATGTGATTTCTCCCGTTCACTTCACAGACTCGAGCAAACTTCAGCAGACGCTGATGGTCGAAGCTTGTTTGAATGCCGAGGTGATGACAGTCTCTGTGCAGTAACAGAAAAGTACAGCATGTATAGGTGATTAAACACAGGAACTCTTTACTTTTACTAATCAGATTCTTACCGTGCAAAATAGTCCCATCTGTCCACATCAATGTTGTTCTGTTTATTTGCCACAATCTCATACAGGTAGGATTTGTCTCCAGCTATGTCCTTGTATGGCAAATACAAATAAATAAGGTTTCACTTAAAAAATGTTGACTAAAGGCAGTAATTCAATTGGAGTCTAAGTTTGTACCTCTGAAGTGTTTGCCCCTTTGATTAACTTTGTAATGAAGGTGACATTTGTATCATCCAGTCCATGTTCTTTAAACACGTCTTTATTCTCAGCCTTCAAACTTATCACAATGTTATTGAATATATCAACTGACATATCTTCATGCTGCAGTAAAGACAGAAACACAGATAAATACATCCACTGCTGAGCTGACATTAGTTCTTATTTGTTGTTCACCAATTTTATTAAATATACTGTATCTCTGTGTTTGTCAATGTCACTTTGCTATCTTCATAATCACTATGTTCTTTCATTGCTATTTTCATAATCATATTTTTTTTTGCAATGTTGGGTCAATATATATATATATATATATATATAATTATAAAAAACAACATGGTTGCCGACCCCTGTCATAAAGAACGTGTTCATTCTCACCTTCCATTCTTCTTTTTCTTCTTTTCTGACATCAGTCATGCCTAAGAAAAAGAAGCAGCTCTCAGATGATTTGAAAGTCATATTTTGAACATTAACAAACTCTTTCAGGTTCATTTACCAGCCGTACACATACAACAGCTCGAACTGTGCATGTTCAAATGTAACAATTACATGAGTAAGAAATGTGAATGTTTAGAGACTATATATTTAATTTCTCTCTCTCTCTCCCTCT
>QVTF01005012.1:0-45000 GCA_003573665.1 Oxygymnocypris stewartii | reverse complement strand
TCAAGTGTACGCTCTCACCACACACCAGCTACAGGTGGAGAAGAGAGAGAGACATAGAGACGATCAAGTGTACGCTCTCACCACACACCAGCTACAGGTGGAGAGGAGAGAGAGTCATAGAGACAATCAAGTGTACGCGCTCACCACACACCAGCTACAGGTGGAGAGGAGAGAGAGAGTCATAGAGACAATCAAGTGTACGCGCTCACCACACACCAGCTACAGGTGGAGAGGAGAGAGAGTCATAGAGACTATCAAGTGTACGCTCTCACCACACACCAGCTACAGGTGGAGAGGAGAGAGAGTCATAGAGCCAATCGAGTGTACGCGCTCACCACACACCAGCTACAGGTGGAGAGGAGAGAGAGAGTCATAGAGCCAATCGAGTGTACGCGCTCACCACACACCAGCTACAGGTGGAGAGGAGAGAGAGAGTCATAGAGACAATCGAGTGTACGCGCTCACCACACACCAGCTACAGGTGGAGAGGAGAGAGAGTCATAGAGACAATCGAGTGTACGCGCTCACCACACACCAGCTACAGGTGGAGAGGAGAGAGAGTCATAGAGACAATCGAGTGTATGCGCTCACCACACACCAGCTACAGGTGGAGAGAAGAGAGAGAGTCATAGAGACAATCGAGTGTATGCTCTCACCACACACCAGCTACAGGTGGAGAGGAGAGAGAGTCATAGAGCCAATCGAGTGTACACGCTCACCACACACCAGCTACAGGTGGAGAGGAGAGAGAGTCATAGAGCCAATCGAGTGTACGCGCTCACCACACACCAGATACAGGCGGAGAGGAGAGAGAGAGACATAGAGACAATCGAGTGTATGCTCTCACCACACACCAGCTACAGGCGGAGAGGAGAGAGAGAGACATAGAGACAATCGAGTGTATGCTCTCACCACACACCAGCTACAGGCGGAGAGGAGAGAGAGTCATAGAGCCAATCAAGTGTATGCTCTCACCACACACCAGCTACAGGTGGAGAGGAGAGAGAGACATAGAGCCAATCAAGTATATGCTCTCACCACACACCAGCTACAGGTGGAGAGGAGAGAGAGACATAGAGCCAATCAAGTGGATGGGGATTATTAGGAGGCCATGATTGACAAGGGCCAGTGGTGGGAATTTGGCCAGGACACCGGGGTTACACCCCTACTCTTTATGAGAAGTGCCATGGGATTTTTAATTACCACAGAGAGTCAGGACCTCGGTTTAATGTCTCATCCGAAAGATGGTGCTTTTTGATATTATTACTGGGGCGTTAGTAACTAAATGCGAGTGGAAGTCTGGTATCACAGCGTGCAGCAGACAAGATGCACTGATGTGAAGCTGTTTTGAGAGAGTGAGAGAGAGAAGATGAGATACCGCTGAATCACT
The DNA here is from genome assembly GCA_003573665.1 of Oxygymnocypris stewartii. Taxonomy (NCBI): domain Eukaryota; kingdom Metazoa; phylum Chordata; class Actinopteri; order Cypriniformes; family Cyprinidae; genus Oxygymnocypris; species Oxygymnocypris stewartii. Next base: position 43,610 of record QVTF01005012.1, on the reverse strand, counting down.
CTGTTTTCATATGACTGCTTACGACTGAGCCAGAGGTTACACCACACAGAGAACATATCACATTACTGAAAATTCTAATTTATTTAATCATTATAAACTATACTCAGGACTGTGTGGCTTCTGTGTGGATGTATTTACTCATCTAACCTACATGCTATATTAAATAAAGGTTTGCGGTAATTTCCCGCATTCCCGTAAACGAAAGCTGCGGAAATGAGTAAAACTATGCGATATATGCACAATACCACACTGAAATTCAGGACTTGATTAAAAATATATTCTATTGCAGAGATTTGTGAAATTTATTTAAATTCACAATAATTCTTACAGTGTGACATTTAAGCAAATTTGAACCACATATATATACATAAATGTATGTATATATATATACATTTATATATATATAAATATAAATTTAAATTAATATAAATATAAATATAACATTTATATATATATATATATTAGTGGTGGGCCGTTATCAAGGTTCAAGGTTCAAGGTTCAAGGTTTCGTTATTTGTCACATGATAAATTATACAGGGTATAATCAAAAGTGAAATGTAGGTCAAATCAGGTCCGCTCAGTGGACAGTGCAAAGAATACAAATAAAATAAAAAATAAAATCAAAATTAAATTATATAAAGTAACACCACACAAGAGTATATATATATATATAGGTAAAAAAAGAAATAAGAAGTAAAATGTGCAATAGAATAAAGAAAAGTGCAAAACATTAAAACACTAAGATGTGCAAAACAAATTGGATGTGCAAAAACAGTATATGGGACTTAATAAATATTAGTATAAACAGGAGGGATGAGAGGGATGTGCAACGGGTTGTATTGGGTATGCACACATAGCAGCAATATGGATGATGAGAATATGAATGTTTTTTTTTTTTTTTTTTTACAGATAATAATGAGTCTTGTGAAAGTTTATGGAACTGAGTTTGTGTTAAGGAGCCTGATGGCCTGAGGGAAGAAGCTCTTCCTCAGTCTCTCTGTCTTTGCCATCAAGCTCCTGTAGCGCCTGCCAGATGGCAGTAAACGGAAAAGATGGTTACCGGGGTGGTTTGAGTCTTTGGTGATTTTAGCAGCTCTGCTTCTGCAGCGTTTGAGGTAGATGCCCTGCAGAGAGGGGAGTGTAGATCCTGAGATGCGCTCAGCTAAGCGCACGACTCTCTGCAGAGCTTTGCAGTCCTGGTTTGTGGCATTATTATACCACACTGAGATGCACTGAGTCAGAACACTTTCTATGGCCCCTGAATAGAAAGTTTTCAGGATAGCTGGTGAGACCCTGAATTTCCTCAGCTGTCGCAGATGGTACAGCCTTTGCCTGGCTTTCTTAACCTGAGTTTGAATGTGTGTAGTCCATGTCAGGTCCTCGGAGATGTTTACACTGTTATCGGCGTTAACGTGCTGCGTTAACGTGAGACTCTTATCGGGCGATAAAAAAAATATCGCCGTTAATCTATTCTCAAAGTTGGGTTGGGAGCTGGGTCTATACTACGCAAGCTATGATGACTTTCACCCTGATATTTTAGCGCGGATGTATACCTAGCCGAATTGCACTGTAGGGGGCGAGAACGAGTCTTCGAACTAGAGGCTCGCAGTCCGTGATGGACAGATTGTTAACGGCTGGTCTATGTGGTAATACAATCGGGCAGGACATCCAAACGCTCACCTATCATTCATCAACCTCAAATATGGCTTTTCATCTGAAAGATGTATGTAGTAGCAACTTTACATGGCCGCTCAATATGATGTTAACCTAGAGAAATGTGCGCTATTGAAGTGTTTGTGTGGAAGCGCGTTTGCTGCAGGACAGGCTCCGGTGCGCTCACTTGCTCTTAAAATCTCCGTCATTCTTGGTCATACAGATAAAAGTAGCCTAATACATCTTTCGAATCTGTAAAGACTCTACGTTTATTTGTGTGCACTCAGAATAACAACGAAACGTTGCACTTTTAAGCAAACAGGATGCGCTTTAGGTCTCGTGTGAACTTGAGTGAGAAACTTTGAAACTCCGTCTTTGAAAAATATATCTATAGAGAGTGAAATGTCTAAAAAATTAAAATAGAAGACGTGTGTGTTAGCATGGATGATTTACATGAAATTTAATCTGTGCAACACTTGTGCATAAGATGGCTTTCAGTTCAATATAATAACAAAAAACGACATTTTGGGATTTTATTGAACTAATAAGGTGGGCACGCTGTGATCTGTACTATATTTTTACTGTAATTGACAGTTATCGAAAAAAAAAAAACAACAACACAGGAGTGGGAGGGAATGGGAGTCATTCTTCCGGGAGTGGAACGGGATTTTCCTCCAGTTTTTTCGTGGGATTGGGACGGGAAGAGATTAAAGTTTGTGATGCATTTTGGAAACAGGAGATGAGCCCCTGGTCTAATGCGCCACCTGGCTTGAGAAACCCGTTCTCAAAGACTTACTTTTAGTCATTATTTGGGTAGCACACATATTCTGAATGCCTTCGGCAGAATTCAAATGAGCTATTTTAATCTAGATTAATTCCAAGATTAATCTAGATTAAAAAAAATAATCTATGCCCACCACTAATATATATATATATAATATTTAATACTAGATACTACAGTAATGCTCCTTTTTATTTGAGATAGAGTGGTTTGACATGACTTGTTTTTCAGTTTTAGGGGGCAATTGTAAGACTCTTCTTGCATTTAATTTAATATTATAGTCTTGTCCTTATTAGGGAAAATACATAATTGGCATTATTAGTTAGTGCTCCTATATCTTTATCAAAAATGACTAGTGTATTTCAAGTAGCCTGTGAGTTATGAAGGAAAATGTAAAAAAAAAAAAAAATCCCCGGGTCTCCCCTAATGAATTACTTATATAAGGATATGTAAATGTACGGATTTTAAGATTCGCAAGTCAGTACATTAATTTATTAATATGGGGGGGGAGAAGTAGATCAAGAATCGTTCTGGAATCGGATCGTGACTCCCAGAATCAGAATCGAATCAGATCATACCCTAGCTAGGTGACTAAAGATTCCCACCCCTAATAACTACATTATATTGCCTTCTTGATTTTATGTACTTTTACAAACAGTTCAAACCAGCTCTGAATATAATCCATTCTCACCCAAGAGAGTGTTCAAAGCGATTGTGGGAAGCACCAGGATACACCAGGTATGTTCCTCCCAGCTGTTTAATGCGTCTGAGTCTCTGAAACTGAGGAGTGTCGATGATCTTCACCAGCAGGGGGTGCATCTCCATGTGTCCATGAATGGGGTCATTGAAGATCTTCAAAAGATACAGGTCAACTACAGCTTTTTTTTTACTAAGTATATTTGACATTTACACTATGGCAGATACTGTACAGACTTTCTGCAATAATATACAATTTGAATGTTTAAAGGGGGTTTTGCACTGATGTCACTAAGGTGCATTAAGAGATCTGTGAAATCTGTGAAATGTAAAAGTTAAATGACACGATGTGTAAATGATAACACATCTTACCTTCATTTGTGTGTCTGGAAAGTCCAAGGAGTATTTCTTCAAGATGACTTGCAATTTATTCTTTACACCCTCCCACAACATTCCAGGATCTGGAAAGACATACCATTATATATATATATTTATATGTGTATGTGTCTGTGTGTATATATAAATACACACACATACATGTATAAATGTAAGAAATATTTAAATGTGTATATATTCATAACTGTATATGATTTATATTATATATTATATATATATATATATATTACATTTATTTCTTAAATATATAAACGTGTGTGTATTTATATATACACATACATATGCACAGTACACACACAAATATTATGTAAACACAAACTTCTATTTTGGATGCAATTAATCGCGATTAATCAATTTAACAGCTCTATATATATTTATCTGATTTAGACAAATAATACACCCACAACAATAGGTGGCGCCAAAGATGCATAAAATGAGTGTGCCATGAAATACATAATGTAATGTGTGCTGTAAAGATCGCGAGTGAAAACAAAATAAAAAGAAAAGCTTATAGTGGCATGAGTCATGACTGTTATATTAGCCTGATGGGAACAAACTTTCTCATTTATTTTAAACTGTAAAACAATAGCCAGATTTGAAGACTGCAATACGATTTCACTTCTTCTGTTAATTACATTTTGCTAGGCTGCTATGAAATGGAAAGCCTAAATGTTAAATAATTCAGAATGTTATTTTTATGGTTTATCAAAAAGTGTATTTTTAAATAGTGAGTGGTGGTACATTTTACCAATATTTACCATACTTTCTAAACAAAAACAAACAAACAAAAAAAGATTTGGTTTTCAGAAAGCCTTTTTCCAAAGGTACATCTTGAAAAGGGGGGTCGTCTTATAATCAGGGTCATCTTATATACGGGTCAATCCTGTATTATTCTCGCTGTAGTATTGTTGCTGTCACCATGTACTGGAGACTCTGTGTTTCATTGTGAAAGCGAAACTACCTTGTTGAGGCTTACAATTGAGGACACAACTAGAAACCAGTGGTTAAATTGCATTTACAACACTTCTTCAAAACAGTTCAACCCAAATAGTAGAGTGTGTGCAACGCATTTAACATTTTAAGTTTACTGAACCTGAGAGTAGCCTACAATGCTGGCTGCACAAAGACTGTTTCTATAAAGCAGACAATTCCAGTTTTGCAAGGACAGTCTGGTGCTTTTGATTCACAGCCTGTAAGTACAATTTCTTATTTAAAGGATTTGCCACTGATGATTCATACGCGTTTTGAAAAGTGTAGGGTAGCGCTTGTTGTTTGTCGTTTATCCTATTACAAATGCAAACACGGTGTTATGTTTACGAGGCAAAGCAACGTGTAAAAAGATAGTATAAGTAATTATAATCCATAATTATGTCCCCACTGGATGCAACAAATATCTCGTTTATAACAAGTTTTATTGTTTTTGTGTCGTCGCGCCGGGACACGGCATCACAATACGGTGAGGGGCGTAACATTTCCACTTGAGGTATTCGGCCAATCACAACGGCCGAATTTTAGGATAGCTGGCCAATCAGAGCACGTCTCGCTTCTCAGAACGGAGAGCTTTGTAAAAATCGACACGTTTCAGAAAGGTGGAGCATAGAGGAGCAACAATAATGTACAGTATGTGGAAAGTAAAGTGTTTTGTTAACCTTTAAAACCGCATAAACACATTGGATTATAAAAAATACACAAAATAATGTGCTTTATAGTAACGTCATGTTACCCCTTTAATAAAAAAGTGAGTAAACTACTCATCCACTTACAGTAGATAAAAAAATACTGTACAAAAAATTACTCTGAACCTGTTACTGCATTTATTTAGTATTCTGCAACACATGTAAAGAACATAAAATCATATTTATGCTATTGTGTATATATATATATATAAAGACACATTATAGCTGCTGGAAATACTGGAGTCAAATTTAAGAGTTGCCAATTAGACAATATTTCCTATACATGTACTTACAGTCTTACAACTGCCTTTGATATATGAGCCTGTCTAGTAAATATCAGCAAATTGAATGCAAATGTAACATCATAAAATGTGATGGGATAATTTGTAAAGGGATAATACATGTAAATCCGGCCATCATTTACTCCCCCATTTCATTCCACACCTGGGTTAATTCGCTTTCTTCCATAGTAAAGACATTTTGAGTAATATCAGTGGGGTTTGTACATATAATGAAAGTCAGTGAGTTCCAGTGTTGTTTCAAGACTAACATTCTTATAAATAACATCTTTTGAGTCAAGCATGCGTAAGTCTGCACAGAATTGTATAATCTTGTGGTTCATTTTAAAACAAGCACAATTTCCATATATTGGAAAGTGAGAGAAAATTATTGAAAAAATTATAAAATAAAATGTTTGGATGCCATCACAAAAACACAATTGCATTAAAACTTTAAGTACATTTTCAATTTATTTTCAATAAATAAAATCAGATTGAATTACAAAGGGGGACTTTGTCTTATGAATAAATTAGTTTAATGAGCAGTGAGTGAAACATAATTTAAATATACCTAATGAAAAGTATTTGCTGAAAAATTGCAAAAGGTAAAAACTCACATGACATCTTTCTTCTCTTACCTTTACTTTTTTTAAACAGTGCTGTTATATGTTCAGTTGGATTTTCTTCCTGCATTGCATCACCAGAGTTGGACATCTTTCTATGTTTTTTTGGAGGCATATGTTGTCTTCTTTCTTCTGTAGCAAACTATTATGATGTTGGTCAGGATGTGTTGATCTGCTTCCAGCTTTTATAGATCCAGAGACTGTGAAGGGTGTGTCACAAATACTGATGAGCGTCATCTCTGACATTAGACGTCAAGGTGAGATACATTTATTTCAAACACTGGACCTCATATGAAATCACAGAAACACTGTTTTGTGTGGATGAAATAGTTTACAGTCAAGTTTGAGATGGAAAGCAGATTTTACATTCTGATATGTGAAAAAAAGCTGAATAAAACTGAATCTATTAACATCAAATCACCGATAACATTGTATGTTATTAAAGATACAGGGTGATGACCTCAAGATTCATTCATTCATATAGATTTTTATTTGTTCAGGTTTTTATGTATTTTATTTAAAAAACTGCTGAATGAATGATTGTAAATGTATACAAACATACAGTTCGACTCTTTTAACCCCATACATTGTGAGTAAGGTGTGATGAGTAGAAATGTTTTATATGTTTTAGATGAGTCATGAAAATGCAGGATGTGTGCTATACTTGATAATGGATGGCACCCCAATAATATTAGGCAACTTTAAATAAGCAAAATATAGTACAGTGGTTAATATTTTAAAATGTATATTATATTTATTTTTCTTTCTTTTTTTTAAGTAGATGTTTCAGTGGACTATTCTGTTGTCTTGCATTTTCTCCTAGTAAACTATTATTGTATTTTATTAGATGAGTTATTGCCAGAGCAGTTTGAGTTTAGAACATTTCTGTGCATTAGACACTGGTATATAATACAGCTTTACATAATATAAGTAACAAAATGCCCTCAATTTCTGATGCAAACATAATAATGGTTTAATGTACTGATTTCTTATTAAACCGCTTTGTGTTCAGAATTGAAAGAGAGATAGAGTAGAGAGACATGGAGGAGAGATGGAGATGGAGAGACAAATGGGCATAAATTCAAATATTTCTTGTCCAGGTTTATATAGTTGTAGATAAAGAGAGCGCTAGTGTCCTTCATATGAGTAGAGCTAAAAAGGAAAGTGAAAATAGAGGAAGATAAGTGACTAATAAACATAACAATAATGTGAAGTTTATGGATGTGAAGTCAACGCTAATTGTTTCTTTATGACAAATAGATGAGTAACTGAATGGTGATTATGATCAGCTGATGCTGATTGTAAAGGATGTTATGAAACAGTTAGTAGTTTGTGTCCTTCAATAGAGAGTTGAATATCAGCATTGGGCTGCTATTTTCCTCATTAAGGCTCATAACATGGTTCTGAAATCTAGTTCCCATGTTTAGTTTAATTATAATTTATAATGTGTGTTCAGTCACCTAAAGCAGGGGCCTGTACCGTGAAGCCAGATTTGCTGGCAAGCCAGATAAGTTTCAGTTTAGTTTGCACCAATCCTGGGTTTTAGGTACTATGAAAGTGGCTTGGCTCTTAGCTGCATTCATTGCCTTAGTAACTTACGCTCCACGGTTAACCTGCTCCGGGCAGGTTATGTTCTGAGTTAGAGATCGCAAACTGAAATTGGTCCTTGTTTATTTTGTGTTTATTTCTGACAGAAATAAAGTAATTCTAGTGAGTGAAGCTGGTGATGCTGTTTGTGGAGATGTTTGATCCTCCTCTGCTGAGATCTTGAGAGATTTATTTGTCTTTGATTTGAAGTTGACTTTACCAAATGCTTAATAATCAGTTATTTGATAATTTAATGAAACACTGTTTCAGTGAATATTATTTTATTTTCATGATTTTTGGACAGTGTCTTTGAGTTCCTTTAAAATTATAAATGGAAAATACTTTGAAAAAAGTAATGAGTTTAAATAGAATGCATCCTGAGAGTGTATATTTGGTCCAGAGACAGTAAGAATTAAGTCTAAATGAACCTCAAATTATGTTAAAATTATGAGGAGCCAGAATGAAAAAACTTTCATTCTGGCACCTCAGTGGACATCTTTTCAACGTCTGCAAAGACTTCAAAAAGACGTCTTTTGGACGTAACTTTGCCCAGTGGGAATTGTTTTCTCCTATTGTAAACAGTTATTGTGTTTTATTAGATTATATATTTATTAGAGGAGTTTATTTATTATATGAGTTATTGCCAGAGCGGTTTGAGTACAGGACATATCCGTGCATTAGACACTAGAATATCTTACACCTTTATATAAGACATTGGCGGGGGGGGTCTTCAAATGTAATAATGGTTCAATGTATTGATTGCTTATCAAAGCAATGTTGTGTTCCGATCTGAAAGAGAGAGAACAAAGACACGGTGGAGAGATGAAGATAAACTAACACACATCAGGACAGATGGGCATACATTCAAATATATCTTGTCCTGAGCAAGTTTCCTCTCCTGATCTAAACCTAAAGCTCAGTGTTATGTGTGATTTCTTCATACGGACATATATTTCCATACAGTGACCTGCTGAGCAAAGTTTTGACAGTCAAACCTCTGATAGCATGCAATGGACATATTTAGTTTATTAATCAAATGTTGGATGAATTGCGGGTGTGTGTATTGGCGTAGCTTTATGTAAATGTAGAATTATACATGCAAATATAAATGTAAGCTGCTGGACAAATTTAACCTTCATAATTTATCTGCTCCAGTCTCTTATCTGGCTGAAATAATTCAGTGACGGCCTTAGAAACAGCCTTGTTTTTTCTGATTTTTCAGGTATGTCTTGTTAGTAAAAGTGACAGGTACACTGTAAAAATAAATCTGTAAAATTTACGGTAAAATACCGGCAGCTCTGGTTGCCAGAATGTTACCGTGAAAAATAAGGTAGCAACATTTTAGGATTTACAGAACGGTTTAAGTTTACAGTGAAAATACGTATTTCTTCAACTGACACAATGTTAATATACAAACTTTTCAGTTAACTCATTTTATTTGCAGAAACCGACTGCACTTATATTGGCCAACTGCCTTTTGTGTATAAACTAATACTTATAATGTTTAAGTAAAGTCAGCATAAGTGTATGGAAAACTATTTTGCAGAAGTACATGAAGAAAAACCTATTGGTTTATGCACAGTCATTAAAAGCATAAATTCAACTCAAACCGTTTGTAGATAACAGCAGTACACACATGTGTGATTAAAATTAACGACAAGATTCTCACTGCATCAATAACTACACAGTTACTGTCTTTAAATAAATCAACATACAGCATAATATCAGTGTTTTTCTCTCCGTGCTTGACTTAAACACAGGCTCTACTCTCCAGCACAATGGTGACCCACAAAACACAACCGGAAGTTGACTGTTAGGTTTTACAGTATTTGGCTGTTTTTTTCTTGATTTTACGGTGAAATACCGGCAGCTGTGGTTGCCAGTAATCTACTGGTTTTTATTTATGGTGCATTTCTGTTAAAATTACGTTGGTGTATTTTTTTTTTTCATCTCACACATTTAACCCCTTTAATCCCGCAGCAAAGTCCTTGGTTTTACAGAGCACTTATATGTCCACACTACAGAATGTTGAAGTAACACTGAAGTTAATGAGTGAAGTGACTAATTAAATGAGGATTGAGCTTTAGTGATGAACACCTGCTGTTAACAAACAGAAGCAGAGAAACAAAACTTACAGCCAAAGCCAAAGTTCAAATCAACTGAAATAAAACACATTAAATATCTGAAGATCTCAGCAGAGGCTGATTTAACAACTCCACAAACAGCATCACCAGCTTCTTATTACAAAACACTTTGACTTTATTTCTGTCATATGCTCTTATTGACTTTTTAGATGTTGTACTTTCATTTGAAGTCACCATATTTGCGATCAGTGTTTGCCTTAATTGGGCTCTTGAACCTTGACTTTTTAAAGTTTATTGAGTAGTTGTTAAGCAAGAAAAACTTAAATAATCTATGATCAGATAAAACAGATGATTTTGATGTCAAATCCATCTTAATCAAATATAATTTACTGATCTTAGCTAATGTTTAACCTGTTATAAAATGTGTGGTATGTTAATATGCTAAAATTGCACCACTTATACTGCAATAATCAAATGTTGTAAAGCAATTCAAAGCACATTATGATCAAATAAACATTTTGTACTGAGGCAGCACTTAAACACACACAGACATCAACAATCAGCGTATGAATCTCAAAATTGGTGACAATCAAAAATGATTACAAAAAAATATAACACAACATTTGGTTCAACTCTGAACATCACAAAACAGTCTACTGAAAAGTCACAACCAAAACAACACCAAAATAAAATCAAATAAAGAAACTAGTAAGAACATTCAGCTGCATATTTATTCATGCCGCAATGAATGCTGGGAGGTGTGTACTGGCACACAGCATGCTTTGCGGCATAATTTTTTTTATTATTATTGATTGTCACCATCGTTGAGGTTCATGTGCTGAGCTATATAGCTCTAAAGGTTATGTGAATAACAAAATATTCATATCACTTAATACTGACAGATATCACAGAAGCAGATCATTAACTGTTGTTGACCATCAGCAGATAATCATAACTGCTTACCTGTAATTTATTGCGGTTTCTCTGGATATGTTAAATGTGTATTTCAAACTCAGCTCTATCAGTCAAATAAAACCTGACATTAAAGAGTAAAGGGTTAAAAGCGTAACTAAGGCAAACACTGATCACCAAAATTGTGAGATCAAACAAAACATTTGAGATGAAATATAATCCGTTGTTAATTTGTAGGTATGTGACAGAAATGAAGTCAAACTGGTTTGCAATAAGTGGAGCTGGAAATGCTGTTTGTGGAGTTGTTTAATCATCCTCTGCTGTTTTATTTCAGTTGATTTCATTTAAGGCCGTGGCTGTATGTCAGTTATAGTTTTGTTTCTGGTTCTTTCCTTCAGTGAATGTGTTTGTTAACAGCAGGCGTTCATCAGTGTCTGAATTCACTCATATGTTCTCAATCACTGTGTCTAGTGGACTATATAGTGAACTAATGTAGGGACTAGTGAATGAGTGTGTAGGGTGTGGTTTCAGACAGTCTATGAGTGTCGACTCTGAGGCTACTTTCTCGAAAACAAAGGTTAGATCTATTACAGTTATTCACTGTATATAGGAAGGAAACTTACTGTTAATCATTTAACAGGTTTTTACTGTGGAATTTTTACAGCCTTTTACCGTTAAAATCACGATAATTTTTTACAGTGTAGGACAGATTTATTTAGCTTATCTGACAATTTAACATTAAGCATAATATTTTGAATGAGTTAAACCTGTATCTTGTTTTCTGAGTAACATTGAGAATATCACTATATATTGTCTGTCAGTCTGACGAGGCTCATGCTTATAACAGTAGCTTGGTGGAGTAGATTCATTTAGACCAAAATAATCATTTGTTTTAAGCCACGCTGTAAAAAATTATCGTGATTTTAACGGTAAAAGGCTGTAAAAATTCCACAGTAAAAACCTGTTAAATGATTAACAGTAAGTGTCCTTCCTATATACAGTGAATAACTGTAATAGATCTAACCTTTGTTTTCGAGAAAGTAGCCTCGACACTCATAGACTGTGTCTGAAACCACACCCTACACCCTCATTCACTAGTCCCTACATTAGTTCACTATATAGTCCAGTAGACAGAGTGATTGAGAACATATGAGTCTATTCAGACACTGATGTACACCTGCTGTTAAAACAGTATGCAATAATAACATATTGAGTTTAAATAATAATATTTATTAAAATTATTAAATGGATTTCAAATTATTGTGAATAATTTCACATTTTTTAATGAAGCCTTCTCAACTCTTGCCTTCAGCCCTGCCTAATAAACACATCTGAGGAACTTAATTTCCTCTTTTTTTTATATTTCCTAAATTTGTATTGATAATAAATATCTTTCTGATCTGATACGTGATGGGAAAAGCGAGAAGAACAAGATCAGAAAAAAGGTCAAATCAGTTAATAACTAGCATATTCTTATTTTTATTTGATTCACATGACTTTATGAATGTTTGTTGACATGTTAAGACTTTTTCTGTCTTTTTCATATCCCACATACAGCTCGTGATGATGAGAACAAAATGATGAGAAATCACTGAAACAGAAATCACTGCAGTTTTATTTGCCTCAAACAAAAATACAACACAATACAAAGATCAAATTATGTTTTTGTCATGTCCTCTGATGTCATTTTGCAAATAGTTTTGTCTAATAATGTCTTTGTAAATGACTTATATGTCTGTTACAGAATTTTCCAACAATGATGAGACCGCATACTTGGATGAGGTAGAGAGACTTACATCATGGAGCCAGGACAACTGTCTCTCTCTGAACGTGAGCAAAACCAAAGAGCTGATCGTGGACTTCAAGAAGAGACAGCAGCGGCCCTACACTCCTCTTATGATCAGTGGGACCCCTGTGGAGAGGGTGAGCAGCTTCAAGTACCTCGGTGTAAACATCTCCGAGGACCTGACATGGACTACACACATTCAGACACAGGTGAAGAAAGTCAGGCAAAGACTGTACCATCTGCGGCAGCTGAGGAAATTCAGGGTCTCACCAGCTATCCTGAAAACTTTCTATTCAGGGGCCATAGAAAGTGTACTAACTCAACATATCTCAGTGTGGTATAATAATGCCACAAACCAGGACTGCAAAGAATTGCAGAGAGCGCTTTGCTGAGCGCATCTCAGGGTCGGCTCTCCCCTCTCTGCAGGACATCTACCTCAAACGCTGCAGAAGCAGAGCTGCTAAAATCATCAAAGACTCAACTCACCCCGGTAACCATCTTTTCTGTTTACTGCCATCTGGCAAGCGCTTCAGGAGCATGATGGCAAAAACCGAGAAACTGAGGAGGAGCTTCTTCCCTCAGGCCATCAGGCTCCTAAACTCAGTCTCATATCATTTACATGACTCAATTTAAGGAACTGTAAAAAAAATATTATTCTCCACCATCCGCATTGCTGCTATGTGATATACCCTGTACAACCTGTTTGCACATCCCTGTTTATATTATTGTTTATTAAGTCCACAGTATACCGTATTGCACAATTTATTCTATAGCACATTTCTCTCTTTATTTTTTCTTATTATTTAATTTTTTTACCTATACTTATATATATTCTCTTGTGTTGCGTTACATATTTTGCGCTGATTCAGGTCATTGAGCAGACCTGACCTGATTCATATTTCACTACTGATTATATCCTATATAATTGAGTATGTGACGAATAAAAAAACCTTGAACCTTGAACCTTGTTATCTTAGCTGTCTTGTGTTCTCTTTGTCTTTATTACTCTTACATATGCCCTTTCAGGTTTATATGTGTTTGCTTCCCTTGTTTAAGCCTTACAGCACCATGTGTTTTCTAGCCACTAATGGAAGCAATGTTTGTTTTATGGGTGGATAAAACACACATACAGTATATGCATAATACAGTCTGTCCCTGTTTGTGGAAGGATGTGTTCAGAGAGTTCATCAATACATTGTTCAACATAGGAACAAGAGAGCTGTTAGTCAATAAATGGGAAAATGAAATAACTCACGTTACTAATTTGAAAAAGTAACTCAAATAAATTAAAAGGGTGTTTGCAAATGTTTGCTTTTGAGATGTGTTTGTGATATTTTGAATGCAGTGCTTAATTTTGCAAGATATGTGAGACATTGTGTGTGTAAAGTTTTGAAATAAAAAAGAGGGAAAGTTTTGAAAATGTGTATAAACAGTTTTAAAGAAAACAGCTAACAGCACATCTGTCCACTAGAGGGAGCGCGAGAGTCCTTCATGTGAGCGGAGCTGAAAACGAAAGTGAAAGTAGAGGAAGATAAGCCAATCATAAATATAACACATATCTGAACGTTCTGTTTGAAATGTTTATGTTATATTCCAGAATATTCCAGAAAATGCCGTTGTAAATGTGATTCTAGCTGCTATCAGCTGCTGTTCAGTTCAGTCTGAAAGGTTGCAGTAACTGGAGCTGTGGTTGTATTGTCTGACCTGATCTACAGTTGTGCTGTATTGAGATTAACTTTACTTACTGCCATGATCTTTAGCTATGAAACCATAAAGTGTAACACTATATTTGCATTGATATTATTGGGAATGTAATTAAACTGCCCTCATTCCTGTGCTGCAGTTATTCTATAGTAGATTGTGTACATAGTTAATATATGATTGTATTTAATGCAGCTGTCCTGCTGTGTACTATTTAAACTGATTGTTCACCCAAAAAATAAAATTCATCATTTGCTCACCACCCTCATGTAATTACATCCTTCTCTGTTTGCATGTCTGTCTATTTTAGATCTTTACTTTTTAGCAATCTCTTTTTTTTCACAGAAAAAAGGTCAGTATATATCTCAACAGAAAGGATACAATCTCTGCCTCTAAAAGGGAGGGGGGGGACATTTACCATTAATGGAAACCACAGTGAAAGACCATCAACTGATGGTATTAAAATATTCTGAAATAAAAGAAGACATTAATCTCTGAAGATCTCAGCGGAGGATGATTAAACAACTCCACAAACAGCATCACCAGCTCCACGCATTACTAACCGGACTGACTTTATATCTTTCATAAACGTTTTTACTGAGGATCACAGAGGTTTAGAAGATGATGATTTATATCATTTAACATTTTATGCCACAATAATAACATACATACAAAGATATAGTTTCAACTTTTCATCTCACATAAACACAGTAAGTGTTAATAGATGTTTAAAAGGCATCAATGGTCATTTCTTCCAGCATTCATTTAGACCCAGAATCCATGAAATGCAAAGTAAACTCAGCTGAAAACTCATCTGAAACACTGGCTGATGATGAAGATGCTCAATATTACAGTATAATTAATTAAACAATTAATATCAGACGGAGCATTATAACTAATACATGAGCAAAGTGACTCAGGAAACATTTACAAAAGAAAAGTCCAGAAGATGAGATCTAGAGACCTCTGCTGGTCATTCTTCATCTACATCAACAGAGTGAACAGAAGTGTATTCAATTATTTAACAATTCCCGTACTATCAACACTATTCCCATTTAATTTATATTCCATACCATTCACACATTACTGGAGTCCAAATTCAGAATCTCACACATAATACTGTTTTTAATATGTGTGTGTGTGTGTGTGTGTGTGTGTGTGTGTGTGTGTGTGTGTGTGTGTGTGTGTGTGTGTGTGTGTGAGTGAGAGAGAGAGAGAGAGAGCGTGTGTGTGTGTGTGTGTGTGTGTGTGTGTGTGTGTGTGTGTGTGTGTGTGTGTGTGTGAGTGAGAGAGAGAGAGAGAGAGAGTGTGTGTGTGTGTGTGTGTGTGTGTGAGTGAGAGAGAGAGAGAGAGAGATTGTGTGTGTGTGTGTGTGTGTGTGTGTGTGTGTGTGTGTGTGTGTGTGTGTGTGTGTGTGTGTGTGTGAGAGAGAGAGAGAGAGTGCGTGTGTGTGTGTGTGTGTGTGTGTTTGTGTGTGAGAGAGAGAGAGAGAGAGAGAGAGAGAGTGCGCGTGTGTGTGAGAGAAAGAGAGAGAGAGAGAGAGAGAGAGAGAAAGTGTGTGTGTGTGTGTGTGTGTGTGTGTGTGTGTGTGTGTGTGTGTGTGTGTGTGTGTGTGTGTGTGCATGCACTCGTTTCCTTACACCAGCAGAATCAACTTTAAATAATTATTGTCTTATTATTAATATTGCATCACTCTATAAAGGTATGCTTTTATTTGTGTACACTCACAATCAAAACAAACCAGAATATAATCAGTGGATGATGGGAATTGTAGTCTGAGGTGGAGTGCAACAGTGAGTGTAGTGCAAGAGTCCATGTGGTGAGCAAGTGACCTCTGGTGGTGAGTTAAAGGAAGCCCATGAACCGGATTCGTGACAGAAATACACACAATCATTTCACTGTCTTTTTACATTTAATTTTGTTACAGCACAGCTTGGTTTTCATAAAATGTTAAGTGCAAGTGTTAGGGCCTATTTGTCTGATAAAGCCATAATACCAACTCTTGCATGCAGTGTTCAATTATTTATTATATTATTTTTATTATTTTATTATTGACATTAGTTTTGTAATAATTCCCCCCCCCCCCCCTCCTATATATATATACATATATATATTGTATTCAGTGCAGTGGTGTGCCGTGGGTTTCTTAATTCATCAAAACTGTGCCGTGGCAGAAAAAAGGTTGGGAAACCTTTAATTAAGGGGGACATGTCGTGTTGTCTGGGGGCCACACACGAACCACACCACTTAGCGATTACTCTGACCTTCTCACTGTATAAATATATAAGTAGTGTAATACATTATCTATAATAATATATAATGTAATATACAATATATATGACATTTATATAGAATTGATATATATCATAGTTACAATACATGCTCTATGACAAACATAAACAGTGGCATCCAAGTAATAACATTAACAATAAAGCAATAATTATTATACATTGGCGTTGCAGTCTTTTTTGCAGTCACGAGTATATTCATTCATTTAGTGGCTGACATGATCACACTGAATGCGAGTGTCGCGTCTCGTCAAAAGCAAATATAGATAACAGTCACTGCGTCTATCTTGTCTACACTGGATACAGTATACAGATGTGTGTCTGTCATCAGGACAAATGGAGTGAAAGATCGTTTGATTTGATTTAATTTAAACAGCTCGTGTGCATCTTTGTACAGATATCAGAAGGATCCCTTAGTTTTAATGGCAGCCTGGAGCGTGTGTGAGGATTGATCGGAGAGTTTTGTTCTGTAAATGAGGATCAGTGTCATGGAGAGTTCACAAAGAAACATTTGTTGAAAAATGAAGGTCTGACTGCAGGTGCATCCCAAACTGTAAGTAAATGATTCATAATGCTTTGTCTGGAAATGACTGTTTAATTATGATCATGTCTAAACACACTTGCAATAGCAGTGCGTCCTGCGCCAGTCATAACAGTGGCCCATTCTTGACAAGCCTTAAAGGATCCGCCCTTAAAAACAGGTCATTTTAGAGAGACTGACAAAATGAGGGCTGAACATTTCACACATTTATTTATTGTGCAAAAAGCTTTTTTAACATTATAAGTAAACCTCAAGGAACATATTAACATTATTTTAAGAAATCTATGGCATGACCCCTTTAATCGAGTACAATTTCAATAAAGCATCTGCAGTTGGATTGATAAAGCTGTTTAATGTATGTTTTGAAGTTTTTGTTGCATTTACAGCAGATATCATCAGCAGCTGTTTCAGAGTCTTCGAAACAATGAATCATTTGGCAAAGCAAACGGTTCGATTGATTCAAAAAGCGTAATTTCCTCCATCACTAGTGAAAGGTTGGTGATGATTTTGGCCATAGAAGCAGAAGTGAAAGTATGTGGGATCCATAAATAGACTAATATATCAGATGCAAGTGACAAACAACAGAATAAATTATAAATATCTCAGATCTCGTAATGAATCTCAATTAATGTGTAGGCCTTTCACAACATCCAATACACATAACATTCCAACTGTATGTTTAAAGATGACTGACATCTAATAAAACACATGTCAGTTTTTCTTCTGTTTTCAGTGATGAATGCAGCATGAAGCTACAATAAATGCCTTTAAACCCCTTTAAGCCTTTAACACAGTCACTATGTTTGTATACCATCAGTGTTTGTTAATATATCTTTGTTTCATGAGCTTGTGTGTGTTATATGCTTATATAGTATGTTTCTCTTCATGTCTGCAATCTTTCACACATAATGTAGCACTTAACGCCCTGTTCCTGGGTGGAGCAGTTTAGAGAAAGAGGAAGCAGAAATGAGAGGATCTGTGAGTGCTTTTCATGGTCATTTACATTCATACGTTGCATTCAAGATATTTTGTGAGTTCTTGCTTTCCCTGGATTGTGATCTGATCTGGATTTTTTCTTAACATCCCTGAGACTGAAGCTAATCAGGAATGAGGGCCACCTTCATCATCATCATCATCACTCTCTGTCTGATCTCAGGTCAGTTTTTTACTGGTCAATGTGGTCATATTATATTTGCTATTATATGGCCCAGATTGATTATTTATAATAACCCGGATCAAATGAATTGTGTTTGGCAGGTCAGGTACTTTGTTTTAAAGTGGTTGGGTGCTCTGGAGGGAGCTTAATGTTCAAGTGCTTGTACCCAAAACAATATAACGATCATCATAAAGGAAAGTATTTCTGCAGAAACGGAAACGGAGACTGTACACCAGGAGTCAGTACTGAGCTTCAGCGCCGCTGGGTTAATAATGAGAGATTCAATCTGTATGACGATGAAAACAGCGGATTCCTCACAGTGTTCATCAGGAGCCTCAGCAGAGAGGATGATGGGAAATATACATGCGGAGACAATCAGAAATGGAGTCGTGATGTTGAGTTAAAGGTGAATAACAGTAAGTCTGATTCTTTATAACGCACTACAGTAATTATTATATTTGTATTATAGTATTATTTAAAGGTGCACTATGAGGAATTTTAAGCAAATTCATGATTCAGTTTTCAAACTGCCTCAGTGCATTATAATAATTCATAACAGCATAATAATGATTTATAATTTGAGCTGAATGAAATGTCTGTTTTACGTCAGTGTTATTTGAGGGGTCATGGAAAGAAGACATCTACTATACGTTATTTGTTCAAATTACATTTTCTTCTGGATATAATCCTTGTAGGACAAGCATTTTCTGTCTTGATGTATGATGACAGATCTCTCTCGTGTTTTGATCACAGGTGACCATACAAACAAGCAAAACCCACGTTAATATTAATAACTCTGCAATAAATATGACGTTATGTGCCAAACAGAGATGGCGATAGAGAGGCCAAAGTTTCCTAGTGTAGCTTTAATAATAATAACAATAATTTAATATTTCAGTGCATGTCATGAGGGTATTGTTGAAATCATTTTCAGACTCTTCTTCTTGTGGGACGTCTGTTATCCGAACTGCATTTATTGGTCAAACGATCACTTTCCGCTGTGAATATGATCATGAGTTTAAAGCACACACTAAAGTCTTCTACAGAGTGAACGTGGGTCCTGTGCATGTGCTGAACAGCTCTCAATCATCTCAATCATCTGAGGACAAGTTCATCCTGACTGACGGACAGAAAGATCACTTTAATGTGACCATCAGAGACATTTCTGCAGAAGATGGTGGAGTTTATTTATGTGGAGTGGAGAGAAACGGATCAGATAAACGACCTTCAGAAACATCAATTACTCACATATCCTTCATTAAAGAGATTCAGCTGAATGTTTATAGTGAGTTTATATTCTATTTATTTTAAAAAAAACATACAACTCTAAATAAGAAAATTACATTTCTCTTGACTGTTAATAATTTAATAAATCAAATATTGTGTTGCAGGTCAAACATCCTCTGTCCAGGTTCAGGCCTACATCAGTAAATCAGTCTTCATCACGTGTATATTTCCACAAGAATTCAAAGGAAACAAGAAATTCATCCAGAAAGATTCATCACTGAAGATCCCTGTTGATGAACAGAATCGATGGGTCCGTCTTGATAAAGTGCGGATGTATGATGATACCAGCGCAGGAGTTTTGAAGGTTTTTATCAGTGATTTAACAGCAGCTGATGAAGCGACGTACAGATGTGGAGTGAATATCGCTGATGATCATCTGTTCACTGAGATCAAACTGAAGATCAGTCAAGGTAAAGAGCTTCTGTGTGGAGCCTGGTTTCTGACACTTTCTAGCAGTTCAAATGAGAAAATAAGATTTGAATTTCTGATTTCTTTATTGTTTTTTGTGTATAGGTGATCATTTTCATGAATTAAGTAAATCAGCTGCTATTATTGGTGAAAGTGTGAAACTCACCTGTAAGTACCCTGAGAAACACGAGATCATCAAACACATCTGTAAAGAGAACGAGGAGAAGATCTGTCAGAGCATCAGTTCATCAGAGAAGCAGGGCTTTGAGATTTCTGACAGTACAGCAGGAGTTTTTACAGCGAGCATCAGTAATGTGAGCGTGAGAGATGCTGGAGTTTACTGGTGTTTAGCAGAAACCAGACACAAGTATCTGACTTCTGTTTCTCTCATCAATCAACATGAACTGACTTTATCCAGTATGTACAGTAACCATGCACTTCAATAACACATGCATGTATTTACAGTGTATAACACTTCTCTATTCTCCATGATTAGTGCCTCCAGTGATCAGACGTGAAGGAGATTCAGTCGAGATCAGATGCCCTTATGATGAAAAATATTCAACAGAAATAAAGCGTCTGTGCAAAGGAGAGTGTTTCACTCAAGATGCTCAAAGTATCATTCAATCAGATGAAGCTCATGTTAATAAACCAAAGACTTCAGTAAAGGACGACACTGAACTCAATGTCTTCATTGTGACCATGACTGACCTGAGAGCAGAGGATGCTGGGAAATACTGGTGTTCAGTGAAAGACACGTTTAATCTTCCCATCGAGCTCATGATCATCATGAAGGAGGGTGAGGATGTTTATTTGGGAATAATCTCAATGTTTCTGATCCTTCTCTTATCAAACTCATCATGTTTAATGTTGTGCTCTTCAGCGGTCACTTATACAGCGTCTGTCGGAGGATCAGCGTCCATCAGCTGTAAACTCTTCAGAAATCACAATCAGAGGTTTTTCTGTAGAGGAGATGAGCTCAATATCTGCTTCAGAGACGGAGTTCGTGTTTCATCGAGTAACAGTACAAACGGTAGATTCTCTCTGACTGAAGAAACCTCTGCTGGAGTCTTTACTGTGAACATCAGCGATCTGAGAGCAGAGGATTCTGGGAAATACTGGTGTTTAGAGGAGAGTTCTGGGTCCTTCGTATTCACTGAAGTTCAGCTACATGTGAACAGAGGTAAAATACTCGTTCATTAAGGGGATCATTTTCCTTCAGATGAATAAAAAAAATGTTTGGTCCTAGAGATCAGCTGTCTTGTACAGTTTAGCTCAAACCCTGAACAAAATTAATATAAAAGAATCCCCTGCCTGCAATCTTAGTAATCCTGAAGACATTGATTAGCTTGTTCAGGTGTGTTTGATTAAGGACAGTCATACAGGTTTGAACATCTTGAGCATGAGGGAAAGATAACTTTAAGAATGCACTTTTTTGTGTGTAACTTTCCATGTTGATTTCTTAACAGGTGTTTTACCTGTATTTTGTATTATATAATGTTTTAAGATTAAAGAAACTTTCCGTAAACTGTATGTCAAGTAAATTTTTTTTTAACAGTATGATAATTTTTGGGGTGAACTGTCCCGTTAGAACACAGACAACAGCAAGAAACAAAAAAACCCTTGTGTTTGTATAAAACTAGCTGCTTCTTTTGTGTTTGCACATGCTTTTTAATTTATTTATTTATTGTGGAGCACAAAAGATGGTTTGTTTTTTGATGTTGTCTTAATTTATTTTATTAAATTTTTTTATTTTCCTCACACAGCATCACACATCTTCATAAGAGCTTACAGATCTGACTGATGTATTGTGCAACATTAACAATGTCATTGACCTGAACTGATTTTAATAATGACACTATTGTCTTCTGTCGAGCTGATTTACAGCTGAACTTGAATTTGTTTCATTATTGATGAATTTTATAGAATCAGCACGGTTATTTCCCTCTTTATTACAGTGAAACTGCTTTCTGTAGGCCCGTTGTAAAAATCACTGTAGAAACAAATACGACTTGAATGAGTCTTGGGCATGAAATTGGAGCTTGACATCTAGTTACTTTGTGTATTTTCAGAAATGACGACATCTGACACCAAAAGAGAAACATCCCAGGAGAAAGAAAAGCCTGGTAAATAAGAAGTTCATATATTTTAAACACAATATTGTCTGTTCTTGCTCAATTAAAAAAAAAGGGGGGGGGGGGGGGAATGATTTACTCTCTTCTGTGGAACATAAAATACGGTATTTTGAAGACTGTTGTTAACAACGCTGTTTTATGTAAATAACTTTAAAACAAAAATCTCAAATTATCTTCTTTTATTTTCCATAGTTTATGTTAGGCTGCTGTAGCCTAAACGTAATAAATTGAATGCTGAATCAAATAAAATATGTCTGTCTAAAGCTATTACTTATAATGTATTCTTAATACTTTCTAATTTAACACAAAATAGCTTTAAATAATCTTTTGGGGGTAATTTCACAGCCAAATGCAATTTGCGATTAATTCAATTAATTAATCGTCACATTATGTAATTAATTACATTTGAAATTGTAATCCATTTTAATCACACACACACACACACACACACACACACACAATCACACACACAAACATATATATATAGCAAGCAGCTCTCTTGAAAGTTTATAATAAAAAACGGCATCTGTACAAACAGACATTATGATAAAAAATGATCTTCTACAAGTCAAAACCCAGATAACTATGACTTGTTTGGAGCAGACATCAGTCATTCTAGGTAAGGTTTCGTGGGTAGTTTATTTAGTCTGGCCCATCGTGGTATAGTTATTTACATACAAATATTTGAGAGCAAGGGATTTGGGCAAGGGACAAGTGCTAAATAATATCATATTGGCGAATGATTTTCTCTCTTCTTCTGCCAGTCACTTCAGTGCATATGTGTGCGGAGAGTGTCAAAGGTTTCTATTTTCAACGTGTTTTTGCCGCGTTAAGCAATGTTGCCAATCACAGACATATCTGTTGATTTTGAACACAATGACCAATCAGTGAATCAATACAGTCAGTTTAAAACACCATTGTTTAGTGCTGAGTTCTGCACGCTCGCAGATTATAACAAAAAACAGTTGGACCAGTCCATTGTTTGTTTTCTTTCTTTCTTTATTTATTCATGTATGTATTTGTTAATTGAGCCGGGTGATGTGAATTATACACTTTCTGTATCCGCCACTGGTTCTGAGGAGGAAAAATGTGAACTGCAAGATATAAACTCAAAATTGAAAGAAGAAAACTATCTCAAAATTATGAGATAAAAAGTCACAATCACTTTTTTTTATTCCTCGTCCATGATGGAAGTAAACTCCCATTCGATCCGCAGACTGTGATTGTGCTTTCAGTCTGACAGCAAAAGTGGAAAAGACCAGCAAAAAGTCTGGTAAGATCCAAAAACTCAGTTTATCAGCTGAAGGTGATCTTACCGCTCAAACATCAGCGTCAGATGTGTGTATTTTTATGAATATTTGTTGATAGATGTTATGGGCTCACCTTGTTTCTCAGTCACAATCTCTTTGTGTGATTTCAGTCTTTTCTGTGGCCACTGCTGTTTCTGTGGGTTTGATTCTGCTGGCTCTGGTTATAGTGTTAATCTTATTTAAACTGAAACACAACAAACATGGTGAGACACACAAACACGCACTACTGCATGTTTAGAAAATCTGAGCTTGTCTCCCTCTGCAAGAATACACACACAGTTAAAATCATCTCACATTTACTAAATCTAAGATGTTTCTCTTGTTCATACAATTTCATCAGCAGACAGAAGACAGACAGGGGATCGTGAAACGGTGAGTTTCACAACTGCAGTCTCAGTATGTATCTCAGTATGTGGAATGTCTAAGCTGATATTCTGTACTTCATGTTTGGAGATTTCACTTCTTACAGGCTCAAGAACACATTCAAGATGCCAGGCGCCACACAGATCCTGAATCAACTCATCTCTATTCAAGTGTAGAGTTACCCACAATCCCCTCTGATTCACAGAATCCACTTTACTCAACTGTTCAGTCACCCACAATCCCCTCTGATGAGCTCTTGTACTCTACAGTCAGTTTCCAGAAGCAAGAAGAGTCTCTCGGTGATGCAACAGTCAGATTCAGAAAAGAAGAGATCCACTGTGATTATGCATCTGTCAATAACAGCATCTCACCAAATTAATATCACCACTGGATTTTTGTTTTGAAATCCAACTTGAATGGAATAAGTCACTGAGAAAAAAATGCCTGAATGACACAAGTATTCAGTTTCATTGAACAAATTATTGAGCAGTCAGCGATACCAACAGGTCAGTGTTGGGAAAGAAGCTGAAATGTGTCCCTGTGACTGAAGAAAACATCACCCCTTACCCCTTGTTTATATTGCACATGTCTGTGGCACGTTACGGCTCCAACGAGGTTTTGTTTGTCCTCCACGCGGTGCAAACTCCCACCAGGAGCGTTTTAGAAGTGATGCAACTGGATTCGCGAGACCATGTGATTTGCCGGTCCGATGTTGTTGTTTTTTTATTTTTCATGTGTTTTCTTGATTTTTGAGTTTCTACCATGGTTAAGTTGGCTAAATTGTTATGTTTTGTTCGGTTCAACAGTTTATTGCTCTGTTTATTGCTATGTCCTGCTTTGTTGTGTTGTAGCCTACATACAAAGTTAATACACTTAAATGTTCAGTTATGTGTGACGAGGATGAAAGATTTGTAGCTATGTTTTAGTCTGCACAAGATGTTTATTTTGTATTTGAGCTGTGCAGCTTGGATGCGGTATTCATCAAAAAGAGACTAGGCGGCTATCTTTAGCGAAGCAGCATGGAGAGCTTCTGGGACGCTTCGGCTCTGGTGGCCATAATGGAGCCATACCATGCCGCAGACATGTGCAGTGTCAATAAGGGATTTTTACATTGCGCACTTCTGCGATGCATTACGGCTCCAACACGGCCACAGGAGCTGATCGCATCCACTCCTGTCAAAGCATGTATTCATATTTATGAAGTTTCCGTGCCGTTATTTTGGTGATTGAAAGAACATTTGTGTTTTTTTGACCAGCTCCATACAACTACAAAATCAGAGCAAAGTTAAATTATTTAATCAAAATCATTTTATATATATGATCCTTTTATCTTTTTAACCAGGGGTGACAAGCCCTGCTCCTGGTGATCAACTGTCATGCATTTACATTTAGTCATTTTGCAGACACTTTTATCCAAAGTGACTTACAATTGGGGAGTACATAAAGCGATTAATCTAGAAGAGGCAAACAGACAGAGGAAGTGCCCATAACACCAAGTCTCAGGCATTGTTCAAATAAGTACAAGCTAGCAAGGGAAGGAGAGAAAGATAAAGAGAAAGATGAAGATTTTGAAAAAGTGATTTTATTTTTATTTTTTATTTTTATGATTAAGTCGAGTAGAGTTGAAAGAGATGAGTTTTCAGTTGTTGCTTGAAGATTGACAGGGATCCAGCAGTCCGGATAGGGGGGGTGGGAAGATCATTCCACCAGCCAGGAATGGTGAACGAGAATGTTCTGGAGAGTGATTTTGAGCCTCTCTGTGATGGTACCACGAGGCGTCGCTCACAATGAGAGGTGTAACATGGGCTTTTTTGGGCTCGTTGAAGACTAGTCGTGCCGCTGCATTCTGAATCATTTGTAGAGGTTTGATTGTGTTTGATGGAAGTCCAGCCAGAAGAGCATTGTAGTAGTCCAGTCTATAAATGACAAGGGCCTGGACAAGAAGTTGTGCAGCATGCTCTGTCAGAAAGGGCCTGATCTTTCTGATGTTGTGTAGTGCAAACCTGCAAGATCGAGCAGTCTTTGCAATGTGCTCTTTGAAGGTCAGCTGGTCATAAAAGATTACACCAAGATTTCTGACTGAAGCTGATGGGTAATTGTCGATGAACCTAACTGAATCGTGAAGTCATGCTGTAGAGTTGGAGTTGTAGGGAAGACAAGAAGCTCGGTCTTTGCCAGGTTGAGCTGTAGATGATGTTCTTTAATCTATGCTGAGATGTCCGCCAGGCAGCCTGCGATCCGTGCAGCTACCGTTGGATCATCTGGTCGAAATGAGAGATAGAGCTGTGTGTCACCATGTATGATGGGAGCCAGTGATGTAGTGTATGTGGAGAAAATGAGGGGTCCAAGAACCGATCCCTGGGGAACCCCAGAGACCAATTTATGTGCTTTGGATACCTTCCCTCCCCAGGCCACCCTGAGAGACCGACCAGTGAGATAGGATTCAAACCAGCGAAGTGGAATCCCAGTGATGTCCAGTGATGAGAGGGTGGACAGGAGGATCTGAGGATTGACAGTGTCAAAAGCAGCAGATAGATCCAGCAGAATGAGGACTGATGATTTGGAATCGGCTTTTGCAATTCGCAGGGCTTCAGTGACTGAGAGTAGCGCAGTCTCAGTTTAATGGCCACTCCTGAAACCTGACTGTTTAGCGTCCAGTTTGTTGTTCTGTGAAAGAAACAATGAGACCTGGTTGAAGACAACTCGTTCGAGTGTTTTGGCTATGAATGGAAGGAGAGAGAAAGGTCTGTAGTTTTCTAAAAGAGAAGTGTTTAATGTAGGTTTTTTGAGCAGTGGGGTTACCCGAGCCTGCTTGAATGCAGTGGGGAAGATGCCTGTGAGGAGAGATGTGTTGATGATGTGTGTGAGTGCTGGTAAGAGTGCGGGAGAGATTGCTTGGAGAAGGTGTGAGGGGATAGGGTCTAGAGGACATGTAGTAGGATGGCTGGAGAGGAGAAGTTTGGATACTTCCGCCTCAGTGAGGGGACAGAAGGAGAAGATGGGAGTTTGAGCAGTGGATCTAGTTGGTTGGAGGTCCTGTGTGAGTGGAGGTGAAAACTGACTACTGATTGCTTTAGTTTTCTCTGTAAAAAAAGTTGCAAAGTCATCAGCTGTGATAGAAGTGGTGGGAGGTGGTGAAGGCGGACAGAGGAGAGAATTAAATGTTCTGAAGAGATCACGCATATCTGGAGCATTGTTGATCTTGTTATGGAAATGTGACGATTTGGCAGTGTGGACTTCAGCAGAGAAAGATGAAAGCAACGATTGATACATACTCAGGTCCGACGGATCGTTTGATTTTCGCCATTTTCTCTCTGCCGCTCGGAGTCTGGTCCGATGTTCACGAAGAACATCAGATAACCAGGGGTTAGAAGGGGCAGTCCGTGCTGGCCTGGAGGAGAAAGGACAAATGTCGTCTAGACAAGAGGTTAAGGTAGAGCATAATGTATCAGTAGCAGTATTCACATCCAGAGATGAGAAATGGGTAGGTGAGGGAAGAGAGGAGGATACTACAGAGGAAAGATGTGAGGGAGAAAGGGAGCGTAGGTTTCATCTAAAAGTAACTGGTAAGGGGGTTGGTGGCACCCGGGTAGCAAAGTGTAATGTAAATGTAATGAAGAAATGGTCAGAGATATGTAGTGGTTGTACCAGAATGTTATCTGCAGTACTATCGCGTGTGTAAATTAAATCAAGTTGGTTGCCTGAGAGTGGGTTGAGTATTTCCAGTTATTTGAAATGAGCAGACCAGTGCCCCCACCCCGGCCAACTTGACGTAGGGTGTGAGAGAAAGATAAATTGTTAGAGAGGGCAGCTGGGGTTGCTGAATCTTCTGGACGAATCCAGGTCTCAGTCAAGCCTAAGATGCTGAGAGTGGATTGTAAAGAATAAGCAGAAATAAAGTCTGCTTTGTTGACAGCTGACTGACAATTCCAGAGAGCCATAGAGAAAGAAAGAGGTGTAGTAGAAGATGTAGGAAAAGGGCGTAGGTTAGCAGGATTACGTTGCTGTCTGCGTGTGATGTTAGAGCGTGGTCGAGAGACAACCGGAATGGGTTTGAAACACATGATAGAGGTGGAAGGATAGAGGATAGCAAAGGAGAGTGTGTGAGGGAAGGGGGAAAAAAATTATACTTAAATACGTTGCCGGTGTCGTTGCTCGGGTAAAGTCGCGCAGGAAAAAGTCACCTGTCTTTACACTCGTCTGTCTTCTAAAAGTCGCGCAGGAAAAAGTCACCTGTCTTTACACTCGTCTGTCTTCACACGAGGATGCTGAACGCTTCCGCAGACGCTTCCGCATCATCGCTGGGACATCAAATAAATACACAGTCTAATTAAGAGAATAGAGTGAAAACAGCTGTGAACGGCTTCTGATTAGCCCAGCCAATAAGCCTAACAGAGTGCTAATAGCTCGAGACGAAACTAACACCTTGCCCAAGGAACAATGGAGGCGCAAATTATTCTAATTACCAGTAAACCATTAAAAATATCAACCTCTACGAAAATGCAGACTATAAATAGGTAGGAAACAAAGTATTCCTTCCTAGCAGCAAGTAAATAATTTAAACAACAGATCTATGAACAAGTATTAAAGACACTTTCAAGCTGCCGTCCGTTTCTTCTGGTGACTAATCGGCTTCTCCCGATTCAAAGTTTAGCTCCAACTCTAATCAAAGTTTAGACCCCCCCACACTTCGGACAAGTGTGTCCGCATAAAGGTTTTCAAGAGCCAGTGTGAATAAATATATATTTAAATTCAAAGATACAGGATAGTCTGTGCATGAACTCACTCATCACATGCAGTGTGTGTTCATTCATACTGGACGCTCAGAAAATCGCACCAGGAAATTCCTAATATTGATAAATGTACTGTATGAAAACAACTGTTTTCACAGAAACAATATTGGACAAATTTGCGACTGTGACAATATATGGTTTATTTGTGTTTTTCAAGTCATCTCCAGGTAATAAATAAATTATATGAACAATGCAGTGCTAATTGACATAGCATTTATTACAATGTATAAACTATTATGCCTTATTAAGTGATAAAGTCTTTATATAGTATATAAACAAATCATTATTATTGATTATTTTCCAGCAGTGTATCAGAATTCTAAGTCAAGTAAAAGCTAGAAATAGGAGAAAAAAATATGTTTCCTATTATACACTACCAGTCAAACGTTTTGAACAGATTGTTAATGTTTTTTTAAAGAATTATATTCTGTTCACCAGGCCTGCACTTATTTGATCCAAAGTACCTAAAAACAACAACATTTTGAAATATTTTGACCATTTTAAATAGCTGTTTTCTATTTGAATATGTTTTAAAATGTAATTTATTGCAGTTTCAAAGCTAATGTTTTTGTATCATTACTCCAGTCATGATCCTTCAGAAATCATTCAGATTTTCTACTCAATTTTATTATTATTATTATTATTATTATTATTATTATTATTATGTTGATAATAAAAAGCAGATTTTTTTCAGGTTTCTTTGATGAATAGAAAGTTCAGAAGAACAGCATTTATCTGAAATATAAATATTTTGTATTATAAATGTCTTTGTCGTCACTTTTGATCAATTTAAATAATTTTTGCTTTATAAAGGTATCAATGTATAGTTTATTAAAAAAGACACACACTCTTGAATATTTTCTTTATTATTTTAAATAATTAAGTTGCAAACTTCCATTAAACTAAAATTTGATCATATAAACTCTTATATTATACAACTTCACATTTTTGTTGATTTAGATTTTTATTCGTACTGTTTTGTTCAGTAACATTACAGCTTTGAGACTCACCTTAGAATGTAATTCTGCTCTGCAACACTAGAGAGAGCACAAAGACTTCCCAGAACCGAAAGTAAAAGAGGAGGAAGAGACACCATTTTGAGTCAAACAAGAGAGAGCACAAAGACTTCCCAGAACCGAAAGGAAAAGAAGAGGAAGAGACACCATTTTGAGTCTGTTTAAAAGAAGAATATTTTGTGATAAGTTTAAAATGTGTTCTTCATGAAACCATACGTGCATCAGGTATGTAAACTGATCATCAAGCTGATCGGATCATTGTATTTTGTCAGTTACATTTTGTGGGATTTCTAACCAAATGGCAGAAAATTCGATGATTAAAGTGCGTTTTGATATAATCTCTAATACTAACAATTATAGACTGTAAGTAGATGTATGAAGTTGGGTAATATAGTTGCTACTATGCTAAGTATTATTCAGTTAATTTGTACTAATCGGGTTCTATTAAAACAGAACACTTAAACGCATTTTACTCCATTACAATTTAATCTAGACCTTTAAAAGTATGACTTTAATATTTCCTCAGCAACTTGAATGCGACGTGTTTGGTGTGCGATACCCACACACAAGGGCAGAGTGCCTAAAGCCTCAAATTATTGTTTATGTAATGTCAGACTTTTGGCATACTCTTTTCAACGTACTATGCTATGGGGCACACTTATTCTAATCTCACATACTATTTAGGATGGTTAGTTTGAACATTGAACATTTATTTGGGCTTCAGCCAGTGCAGCCTCACCACGCCAGCTGCTGGAGCTCTGATGACAACAATTCAATTATTTCAACTGCCAAATTCAGATGCTACTTTCATTTCATTGTTTAAATTAACCTTCTTATATGGTTGTATTTGTATCTGAATAGTTCACCAAAAGTGAAAAAGCTGTCATTTCCCCATCTATATGTTTTATTACAGACTGGTGTAATTGAGGGAGAAAAATATTTCCGTTTTTTTATTTTAGACATCCATCAATTAGTGATGAAAAAAGTGCCGTGCTGGTGCAAATAACACTGTGCTACCGCGTATGAAAAAGTATATGGGTGATGTGCTCTGCTTTCGTTGCTTGTTTGTGACTGCCAAGTTTTTTCAGCTATAGAAGCACATAACATCTGGTAGGTTACGCTTGCTCGCTCTCATTGGCTATTGCGGGTATCACTTCATAGGCAGCCCGATCAAGAGTCGTACATTTCAGAAAATGTATGATATTTACAATTTGAGTTAAATCTGGAGCAGATAAATAAGTGCAATGACACCAGATAAAAGAGACAAAAAATTATCAAGCACAAGCCTCAAACCGGGCCTTAACATCTTCTAGTTTGTGGCCAGCCTAATGCTCAATCATCACTCAATTAATCACTTAATTATCGCATTAAAGATAAATCAACTTGTAACGCTTTTCCACTGGGGCTGGTGTTGGAGCTGAAGCCAGTGGCACTCATTCAGAACCGGCTCACATTTCCACTGGCAGGGAGCAGAAACCTTTACATCACAACCTTCTACATCATGCCCATTTAAAAACGACCATTTCCCAAATGGGCTCTGGCTTCAACCCCAGTGGAAAAGCAGTATGAATGCGTGAATAAGAGACACAAAATGTGCAGAATGTTGGGTCCCCATGACCAGATTTAAAAACGTTTTATCTACATTAAAATGTCCACTTATGCAGCATGAAGTTTTACTACATACAATGCGAGTTATCTGTATATGATTCATATTTTGTCTATACATTATTTGTATTTCTATGTTTGAACAGATGCCACTTTAACTTCTTGCTTTTTTACAATTTTTTTGTAGTAAAAGTCTGCCATCAGTCTCTCTTTTTAAGAGAGGCACTGCCTTTAAAAATGAGTGTCCCTGAAAAAAGAGAAGGAGAGGACACTGCATCTAAAATGAGTTCTCCATCTCCTGGATCAAACTGCGTGTCTATGACTGATGACTACATAAGCAGTCTGCACTCTTCATCCAGCGATGCAACAGTGACCTCTGACCACAAGTAAGGCACTGTCCTTTTTCCTTTTTAGCATTGGTAGATGCTTTAATCCAAAGTGACATACAATGCATTCCAGAAGCCTGTAATCGGTGAGTGATGAGTCCTGTTTCCTGGTACCATTACAGAGAGACACAGAATCATTTTCCAGAATAATTTTACAATCACAAGACAGGGCTAATTCAAGGCATATGCAGAAATCACTTTCCACACTGGATCGAATTTATTCTTTATTTGTTAAACCGCCTTGAATAAAAGCATCTGTTTAATGAATAATTGAACATGTAAATCTTCTGACCAATATTGTTTTTTTGGGGGCCGATGCTAATACCGATACTAGGGAGTAACAAAAGACTGATATCAAAATATCTACCGATATTCTTTATGTGCAGGCTATATTATAGTACAATATAGTCAAAAGTTTGGACATACTTCCCATTCGTGTGTCCAAACTTTGGACTGGTACTCTATCTAGATTACAGTCAGAGGCGTAGCAATGGGACAGGCAAGGCAGGCAATTGCCTGGGGCCCCGTATTTTGAGGGGGACCCCGACAGCTGACCATTTGAACAATCTGAAATGTCATTATTACTAATATACACGTAACATGGAGCAATATATCAGCATCCCCCCTAGGGGGCTCCCTCTCGCGTTACGCTGGATGTGTTTTCTTTTTCCTCGTGATCCGTCGACCGCGGTTTCCAAACGGGCACAGCACTTACTCGCGCATTTACTAGGC
The DNA here is from genome assembly GCA_003573665.1 of Oxygymnocypris stewartii. Classification (NCBI taxonomy): domain Eukaryota; kingdom Metazoa; phylum Chordata; class Actinopteri; order Cypriniformes; family Cyprinidae; genus Oxygymnocypris; species Oxygymnocypris stewartii. Next base: position 11,417 of record QVTF01005012.1, on the reverse strand, counting down.
TATTTTAAAAATGAAAAGTACTTATCCATCAGGCAGCCAAAAGCGGAAAAAAGCAAGAAAAGGAGGAAAAGAGGAAACATGACAGCGGTAAGTTAAGTTATGGAGATCAGATTGACTTAATGATAATTATATGACAAACAAATGTGTTTGTTGTTAATTCCAGCTTATTGTCATTTAATTATTTGCTAGATTAAATACTAGTCCAATTACTTGTAGGGTTACTGGAAAACAGGATAGCTAGGGTTGCACTTAGCAGCAGCGTGTATTAAATATCAATTGGCAGGTATTAACCCATTTAATCCCAAATTTTTCCCAGACTCAAAAATATCCAAATCATGTGTCATTAGTATCCCTTTGAAACAATCAATCATAATTTTTAGAATTTTTTATGGAAAAGTGTGTGAAAAAGTGTGTTTTATGATCGGTCACAATTGTGACCGGTGGGATACTGTGTTGTATCAACCATTGGGCAGACTGAATATAGGTCTATTTGACCTGTGCAGTGCTTTTGTGTGTGTGTTTGTGTGTGTGTGTTGTTGTGTGTGTTTTCTTGTGTGTGTGTGTGTGTGGGGGCATGTTTATGTGGTTTATGAGGACACAAATTTGTATAATGACATGGGTATAACATAGGTATTACAAGGAGAAGGTGATTTATGAGGACATTTTCAGTGTCCCCATAATTCAAAATGCTTATAAATCATACAGAGTGAGTTTTTTGGGGGGAAAGTAGAAATGCACCGTCTCCTGTGAGGGCTAAGTTTAGGTGTAGGGTAGGTGTAGGGCAATAGCACATACAGCTTGTACAGTATAAAAACCATTACGCCTATGGAGAGTCCCCGTAAACCATAAAAACCAACATATGTGCGTGCATGTGTGTAAGAGAGTATAAAATCCTTATATCAAAGGCTAGTTATTATCACTTTTAAAAGTTCCAGCATTGCCTCTAAATGCTCTCTCATTGTAGTGTGAATATTTTACATATAAGCCTTATACTATCGGCTAGCAATATGAATACTGGGAGCACCGTTATGAATATTGAGGTTAGGACAAAAAACAGCAACAATCATCAATGTATTTCAACATTGTAACTTTAGTGCAACTTTAGTGCAACATTCATTTGAAAACGTTCATTTTGAGTGCAGTATGCATTGAACACACTGAACATGAAGGTAAACATTTAGGATAGAGGTAGCCGGCTGAACATGCTTTCAAGTATAGGCCAACACTGACTGACTGAACAACAAAATAAAATAGGTTGTAGAACAAAGAGTAAAGCAATGCATTGAATGACTAAAAATAACATATTTTCCTGGAACATTTAGGACATTTTGATGGTTTTTTTTCAGCTTTTCTTCCTAGACTCCAAAGTACTGTTTGTTTGTAACTGTATGCAACCACTTTGTGTGTGTGTGTGTGTGTGTGTGTGTGTTTGTGGAAAGTTGCAGTAGGTATGAAGTTAGGTAGCAGCAGAATTTACTAGCTAGCTAGTCTTCCTTGGGTCCGTGTGTGTAAAATTAGGTAGAAAGTTAGGTAGCAGCAGAAAGTAAGGTAGAACAGTTAGCCTATGTGTATTAGCATGTAGATACAATGGCCATGTAGATACAATGGGTTATCCCACCGGTCACTATTGTTGCCGGTGACATGTTTGTGAGTTCTATGAACACATTAAACAAAGTTGAGTAATTGCAAATGCATATATCAATACTAGACACCTTAAACACGATGTGTACCAAAAATCTATGTCCTATCTTTATGTTAACATACTTTACTACCCTTTTCTTTGGGAGCTTTCTTGCTGCCATCCTCTTCTCTTGGTGTAAACAGGAAGTAAACAGCTCTGGTCATGTGACAATTTACAGTAAACATGCGACACTGCACATATTTAATTGAGACCCTTTATTATTTCAATATCTGCTGGAAATGCATTGATAGATCATTCAGTAACATTTTTATAGCCTTAGAAATGAAACATTTTTTTACGGTAACTATTGTGACCGGTGGGATTAAATGGGTTAATGTAGGCTGCAATAGAATAGGTGGTACCGGAAAAGACGCACACACTTGGCAAGTTTCGGTACTGTGTCTTGCTGCCAGTGGGGAGCTCACGAAACTATATGAATAAATATCGTTATATTTACTTAGTTGACATTATTTTTTTTAGCTCTTCTACATTAAATTAGTTGAGTTAACATAATTAGTTGTCAACAAACAATGAACTAATAGTTAATAAACTTTAAATTAAAAAGATTACATTAAAATGGTAATCATATATTTCTGCATGCAGGAGCATTACTTAAGTTCCTGTCACTCACCAGTCCCTTCTCCTGACAGTGAAAATGATAAGTTCAGTGTCAGATATAGTGTTACTTAATATATCAATAGATTTACTTGCATTATCCAACTCTTCTATTAAATTAGTTAACGTAGCTAGTTGATAAACTAATAATAAATTAAGATGCTAACCATATGTTTCTATAGGAGTATTGCTTAAGTCCCTATCATCACTGCCTCAGACAGAAGATACTCAGTCCATATGAAGGTCTTTGAATATGGAGGACATAGTGACAGCATTTGCTGCAGCTAAAGCTCGTAAGCACCATTTTTAAGGTGACAATCCGTTACTGTAAATATGAAGATTGTTCAGTATCTTCAAGATTGTATTGTTCAGTATTGTATCTTCTGCCATGAAGATGATTACAATTTTGTTAAAGAATAAGCACATTGTTTAAAAAAAATGACTATTTATGTTATATTATGTGTTTTGACTACTTTTTGTATGTTGTATAAATATATATCTAGGTAACAAATATATATTAACAAAATAATATTTTAGAAGGGCCTCATCTATTAGTTTTGCCTGGGCCCCCACTTCATCTTGGTTCGCCTCTGATTACAGTATATACATAAAAATAATTTATATACATAACAAGGCTGTGCAATATGGACAAAAAAAACCTGTCCCAATTTCTTTGATCAATTTTGTTAATTCGATTTTAATCACAATTTTATAGGTATAGAAATAGGTTCACAAACCGGTCATCCACAAAATGCATTCCTGTTCTGTTGTAAGTAATCTTAATGATTCCTAAATGCATCTACTTTCGGAAGGATAAATAAAGTGCTTTTGCTTTTGCCTAGAAACACACAGCATCTCTCTGACATGGCTGCATCAACACTACTGTGTTTACCAGAGGTGGAAAGAGTCCAAACATTTTAAAAATTAGGAAAAATACCATTACATTAATACAATTTTACTTAAGTACAAGTAAAAGTAAAAATATATTTAGTTACATTTTTAACAGTGGGAGGGATGCAATAATGGGATAGCACAAGAGTGTCAAACTCAGTTCCTAGAGGGCCACAGCCCTACACAGTTTAGATATAACCCTAATTAAACACATCTGATCCAGCTAATCTAATCATATAGGCTTATTTGAAAACTATGTGTATGGTATGTGTGTTGGAGCAGGGTTGGAACTAAACTCTTATAAATCTCAAACTAGTTGTTTTTAATTAAAGGAATTAGCTATTAGTCTAATCTACTAGACTTCATGGCACTCTGTAGGAGTATCTTCTTTGTTTTTTGGCAAAATACAGATAATGTCAAATCGCACATCGTTAAAACAACAATTACGGTATTATCGCAGACTATATATATCACACACCCTGCACCAGTGGTGGGCAAAGTACACAGATCAAGTACTTGAGTAAAAGTACAGATACGTATAATAAAATATTACTCCAGTAAAAGTAAAAGTACTGCTTTTTCAATTTTACTCGAGTGAAAGTACAAAAGTACTAAATTTTTTTATGTACTTAAGTAAAAAAGTACTGATAGACAGATTTATTTTGCAATTTTATATAGACTACTTTATTTAATTTTATATTAGCACATATTTGTATAATCCTACTGCCCAAAATACCTGGGTTTTTCCCAAAATAACCACTATATAGAGTCAAGATATATATTTTGTTGATATGGACTACGTTGATGAGAGTGATATCTAAATATATCTTTATATCTAAACCTTTCCTCAACTTAGCACCAGCAAGCTTGTTAGCTAGACAGTTAGCATCAGCTAACAATATTTACTTATTTTCAGTATGGTTATGAATAAACATTCATATCTGTCTACTCGGCTAGTTGATCTAAACAATATAAAAATGTATACTGTTGATAAACTATATAAAAACAGACGTCACATAGGTCTAAATGCATAGCATTTTAATAAAACTGCTAACGTTACAGCAGCGGGGAATATGAACGTGCATGAGTTATTGTATTTAATCGGTGTTATTTTAATGTTTTGTTTTTTGACCTAAAACATAACGTTAGAGACACTGATGTCGATCTGTCTGCATTCAAGCATTTCAGTGGGCTTAAATAGATCACCCTTTACAGCAGATTTAGTTCACTGACAGTTTTGACCTAAATATTATTTTCAGTTACAATAATTAATCCTAAAATTCGACATTAGTAACGTACTTTTCACAGCATCAGTAACGCGCGCTCACAAGATCTCCCGGTTCTTTACTTGTGAGTTCAGTTCACTGAAGAAGACTCGCTCTAAACGGATCATTTGAATCAGTGACTCGACTCGAGAACAGCTGCAATCGGATCATTGCCATTCGTGAATGAATCGTTTGTGGCGATTTCGAACCGATTGAACAGGTTCATTGAAAAGAATCAGTTTGTTCATGAATCAGACACCGCTTCTGCGTCTCGGAGCACGTGATGTATTATAAGGAGTAACGATATGTTTTATGAAATGTAGTGAAGTAAAAAGTACAATCTTATGCTTTGGAATGTAGTGAAGTAAAAGTAAAAGTTACTCAAAATAAAACTACTCCAGTAAAGTACAGATACTTGAAAAATGTACTTAAGTACAGTAACGAAGTTGTTTTACTTCGTTACTGACCACCACTGCCCTGCACCACTGTCTTTTTGTCTAATTTGTACAAAACCTTTTGTTAAACTGTTAAAGCTTATTTTAACCACCAATGCAATGATGCAAGTATTTCCCTTACTTCTACATGCTTGCGAAGGGTTGATTTCGAGATTTTATAAGCTGCTAGTTTGATCTCCCGGGGCAAACACAGCTTACACTGCATAATAGAGCATAAACATGGCTAATGGTTCACTTAATTTCCTTCGAGTTCAACTTCAGCAAAATACGACAGGGTTTTGTTTTCAGCTGGGTCTGCAGCATAAAACCTGTCATGTCCGTCTGCATCTTTCGTGTGATTTTAGCACCAGTTTGTTCTCCTGCCCATTATTTACTGCAGTAGTTTTACTTTTCAGTTTACTGTCGGGATTTCTCGTGTCGTGCCGCATCCAGTGTTGACAGCATCACTGATAATAATGGGTAGGGTGTAGACACCCAGTTAGGAAATGTGATGTGACCAATGTGATAAGCATTTATGCATTTAGCAGACGCTTTTATCCAAAGCGACTTACAGGACATTCAGGTTATACATTTTTTATCAGTAAGTGTGTTCACTTGGAATTGAACCCACAACCTTTGCACTACTAACGCAATGCTCTACCACTGAGCCACAGGAGCATGAGTTCTGGGCCGCGGTGCGGCCGGTATAAACAACACCATTGACTGAGTGTCCACGATCAGCTCCGATGGCTGTGAGTGAAGCTTTAACGCACCACAGACATATGCAGTAATGCGCAAATCAGCTCTAACGCCACTGAATCTGCTGTTAAAAATTAGCCATCAATTTATAATATCATCATGTAAAACTAAGAATTAGAATCATTGTAATGTGATGATCAAACATAGGTGCCGGTGGGTGGCGGTCGGATAAGCAGCGGATTCGGGTGAAGTTTGAGCTCATCCATGCATCTCTACATTACACTGACCTGGGTCACCAGTAGAAAATATGGAGTGCGTTCTGCTGGACAAATAAAGTAATTACACCATTTAGAAGCATTTAATCTGCGTTATATGTTCTTTTTTTTTTTATCATATCAGCTGCTTATTTGCCGATACCGATATATCTGCGACAGGCTCACATCGGTCGATAATATCTGCAAAACTATATATATCGGTTGGGCTCTAATACAATGTGAATGTGTGTGTGTGTGTGCATAAAATGCCATTATGTTTGACTTTTGTCAGCATCAGCATGAAGACACAGAAATCAGAGTCTCCAGAACCCAGCTGTGTGTCTATGAAGAGTGAAGGATCCATGAGGGAACCCCCTCAATTAAGTGGTGTGATGACCTCTGACTCGCTGTTAGTACAAACATTTACTTGATCATTTACTGAAGTGCGTCTTAGATAAATAATTTTTCAAAAGTATAAAATAACACTATGTACTAAAAATATGCAATGCACAGGGGTGTACAATGAAGAGCTAAAACCATATCATGTGTTCAGTATGAGCAGCTAGTGGTCTCCAACACTCATTCTTAAAAAAAATATATATTTTTTTTTTCAGTAGGGGGGAGATACATGAGATTTATAGATTTGTGCCATCCTCTACATCCCAGTATCAGAATCACATCAGGCAGGACAGAACTAAAGCAGTCCTGCAGTCACGTGCAATTGTGACTGGAGACCTGCAGATAGTAAAAGTCCAGCACAAAACCAGGATGAAGAGCAAGTATGAGAGACTATTTGAGGGAGTTAAACTCCAAGAGAATCAAACCTTGCTGAGCAGAATCTACACACAGCTCTACATCATAGAGGGAGAGAGAGAAATAGTGAATGAAGAGCATGAGGTTTTACAGATGGAGAAAACAGCCAGAACACAACATTCACAAGACACTCCAATCTACTGCAATGACATCTTTAAAGCCTCACCTGAACCAGAATCTGAGGAGAAAGACCAGATCAAGACTGTTCTTACTAAAGGCATCGCTGGAATCGGAAAAACCGTCTCTGTGCAGAAGTTTATTCTGGACTGGGCCGAGGGAAAAGCCAATCAGGACGTAGATTTCATGTTTGTGCTTCCATTTCGAGAGCTGAACTTGATCCGAGATCATCAGTACTGTCTTCACAGACTTCTGCTGGACTTTCATCCTGAACTTCAAGATCTGGACTCGAATATTTATGAGGAGTGTAAAGTTGTGTTCATCTTTGATGGTCTGGATGAAAGCAGAATCACACTGTTTTCAGATGATCAGAAAGTTTGTGATGTGACTGAGACTTCATCAGTGGATGTGTTGATGACAAACCTCATGAAAGGAGATCTGCTTCCCTCCGCTCTCATCTGGATCACCTCCAGACCAGCAGCAGCCAATCAGATCCCCTCCAAATACATCAACCGTCTGACAGAGATTCAGGGATTCAATGATCCTCAGAAGGAGGAATATTTCAGGAAGAGAATCAGTGACCAGCATCAAGCCAACAGAATCATCTCACACATCAGAAGAGCAAGAAGCCTCCACATCATGTGCCACATCCCCGTCTTCTGCTGGATCTCATCCACTGTGCTTCAGAAGCTCCTGGAAGAAGATCTGAGAGCAGAAATCCCTCAAACTCTGACTGAGATGTACATCCACTTCCTACTGATTCAGATCAACATGAGGAACCAGAAGTATGAAGAGAGAGATCCAGAGAAACTCCTGCAGTCCAACAGAGAAGTGATTGTAAAACTTGCTGAAGTGGCTTTCAAACAGCTGATGAAGGGCAATGTGATGTTCTATGAGGAGGACCTGATTGAGAGCGGCGTATACGTCACTGATGCCTCAGTGTATTCTGGGATTTGCACTGAGATCTTTAAAGAGGAATCTGTGATTCATCAGAGGAAAGTCTACAGCTTCATTCATCTGAGCGTTCAGGAGTTTCTCGCTGCTTTCTATCTGTTTTACTGCCATATAATAAAAAATATAGACACTCTTAAATTTGTAGATTTAATTTATAGCTTTATAAAAAATACAGTAGATAAAGCCCTTGCAAGTGAGAATGGACACCTGGATCTGTTCCTGCGGTTCCTGCTGGGCGTCTCACTGGAGTCCAATCAGAGACTCTTACAGGATCTACTGACACACACAGAGAACAGCTCAGAGAGCATCAGGAGAACCACACAGTACATTAAAGACAAGATCAAAGATGAACATGGACTCTCCACTGAAAGATCCATCAATCTGTTCCTCTGTCTGCTGGAAGTGAAAGATCAGACTCTGTCCAGAGAGATTCAGGAGTTTGTGAAATCAGACAAACACTCAGAGAAGAAACTCTCTCCTGCTCACTGCTCAACAATCGCCTACATGCTTCAGATATCAGAGGAGCCGCTGGATGAGCTGGACCTCAAGAAATACAACACATCAGATGAGGGGAGAAGAAGACTCATACCTGCTGTGCTCAACTGCACAAAAGCTCTGTGAGTATTACGAGTAAAATGCATTATCCTCTCTGAAAGGAATAATTTATGAAGTTCACAAAATTTATGTCAAATTTATTTTCAAAATTGAATAATTAAAAAAGGGATTAATTTACTTTGTTCTAGACTCTCTGGCTGTAATCTCACTAATCAGTGTTGTGAGAGTTTATCATCAGCTCTACAATCCTCAAACTCTGTCCTGAGAGAGCTGGATCTGAGTAACAATGACCTGCAGGATTCAGGAGTGAAGCTGCTCTCTGATGGACTGAAGAGTCCAAACTGTCAGCTGCAGATACTGAGGTTTGTTAACAGGGTTGGAACATTCTATCTGTATCTCCTATGTTCATTAGTGCATCCCAAAACACAACACTTGTAAAGCCTCATTGGTGCTGACTTTGTATAGATCTTCAGTAATGCCGGTCTGCAGCTTCTCACTCAGGGCTGTGTTTATGCCAATAGGGCAGAGAGCGTCACAAATGGGCGGGACTTTTTCCCCTCTGTGACATGCACAGAGGGAGAATCTGAAACAGCTAGTTTGGAGAGACTGTTCATTAATTTTTTTTATTTTTTTTTAATAGTTGGTGGATTTTTAACATTTTAAGTTGGTTGTTTTCACACACTGCGGTTACACAACTGTTCAAACACTTTATAAAAGTGATTTTTGCATAATTAATCCCCTTTAAAATAGAGTCTAGAAAAATAAAACAGATTTCATAGGGCCCTATTTATTTAATTTGTCTTTGTTTTATTGTATTTGTCCTTTAGTTTGTTACTTGCATCTATGTTCTTATTTTTAATAAAAAAGATAAAATAACAAAAATTACTATATCATGATATAAATTGTTATTGTAAAATAAAATTACTTTATAATGAAATAAGATTTGGCTTTAACCTTTTATCTAACTTAGCAATGTAGCAAAGATCTCTACATTCCTGTAGGCTCGGTAGATGCTCACCATAGTCCTGTGTAGTGGCCCAGGCATGTGATTATTATTATTTTATTTGAAGAGGGAGGAAATCTTTTTTTTTTTTTTTTTACATATAAAATTACTAGGATCTCCATTTGGATCAGCTATTATTCAATGACTTATCCTGTTGTTCTATATTTAATGTCATATTATCGGTTCAATAGTAGTCTCTTGGTATTTTAGTCAAGTATTGTAACGACGTCAACATTTTGGTATTATGACAACACTAATCTGTAGTGTAGATTATCCAAACTCTCAGTAGTGTTCATTTCATCAACTCATCTGGTCTAACACATGTTGGGCCTCAATGAAAACTGAGTACTAGCTGAAAACTGGCTGGGCTCCAGTTAGGAAACCCTGGTGGGCCCCTTTTGTGCTCCTGTACTGACTGGGTGGAAAGTGCCTCAAAGTGCATATTAAAACAATCCAGCCACAACACGCAGCCACATGTATGTTTACACAAATTAATGATCTTTAAATCCATAATAACACCTTTAGACAGAGCAGAAAAGTGTCATAGAATTGTCAGTGAATGAGGGAGAAAGTAATATGTTACCTCCTGTTGTCAAGATAAATAAATAGCATGTTATTATTTTATCTATTTTTATAATATCTCAGAATGATTTAGTACAATTCATTTCTTTACAGTTTTGAAAACATATCTTCAGTTCAGCTAAATTTATTGGTGTAATGTAGTTTAATAATGATGTTTTTGCCACCCTTTGTGAGCATAAAAAACTTGACAGTCTTGATATATCTGTAAATCTGAACTCGCACAGTATGCAAGAGCCGCTTTAAAAACAGTCACACCTACACACTTTCAATGAATCAGTAATAATGAACTGACACATATCCGACTGCTTCATTGGTAAAAAAGCACAATTTTAGTTAGACCTAAATTATTTGGTCTAATTAATACTCATATTCATAATAAATATATTAGCTCTATTCTGTTAAAATAAAAATATTTCAGAACTAACCAATAATACATTTCCATCTGTAGGTTGTCTGGCTGTATGGTGACAGAGGAAGGCTGTGGTTATTTGTCTTCAGCTCTGAGTTCAAACCCCTCACACCTGAGAGAGCTGGATCTGAGCTACAATCACCCAGAACCATCAGGAGTCCAGCTGCTCAAACACAAACTGGAGGATCCACACTGCTCACTGCAGATACTCAAGTATGACAAATATTTATCTATTTAACCTTCGTAAGTTACTGAGTTAGCAGTACTTCCTGCATCACTACATTATTGACATGGACTCCACAAGTAATGTGACCGACTCAAGAACTAGTTCAGATGGGAACTTCATCCCCAAGAATGATATAAAGAGAGCAAGCATCCTCTTCACAGCTGCTATTTTTCACTCTCTTGAACGTCTTCACAAACTAAGTTCCATTTAATGCTCTCGGGTTATTGGCAACATGCGTGTTGCTAAGGCTATAAGTGTTGCTAAGGCTCAGTTAGTTGCTTTCAGTTAAATGTTTGTGTTAGTTTATGCAACCTTTTGGGCCTATAGGCAAGTGTATGGTATTTATCTGTTGACACTGGCAACATGCTTGTCGCTGCAAGATGCAGCACTTAAAGGGGGGTCTAATGCCATTTCATGCATCTGAATTGTTTACAATGTTAACAGTTGGATTCTTATGTGCGCGCACACTCAGCAACCCAAGCAAGAGTGCGCCGCTCAACGCGTTTTGTTATGGAAGTCATCGGAAGTGCTGCAGTGCTGCTTCAATATCAGACATGCTTGTTCTGACTAGTCGTATTGGGAACATGCTTGTTCTTAAGTTACCTGGTCGTTATTGGGAACATGCTTGTTCTTAAGCTACCTGGTCATTATTGGGAACATGCTTGTTCTTAAGCTATCTGGTCGTTATTGGGAACATGCTTGTTCTTAAGTTACCTGGTCGTTATTGGGAACATGCTTGTTCTTAAGTTACCTGGTCGTTATTGGGAACATGCTTGTTCTTAAGTTACCTGGTCGTTATTGGGAACATGCTTGTTCTTAAGTTACCTGGTCGTTATTGGGAACATGCTTGTTCTTAAGCTACCTGGTCATTATTGGGAACATGCTTATTCTTAAGCTCTGGTCGTTATTGGGAACATGC